>JACEIK010002242.1:41839-127071 GCA_018107945.1 Datura stramonium | reverse complement strand
ATTTAGTTGATTTGCATACTCGGTACCAGTGGTACTGACGCCCGTTAGGGCGCTGCATTACTTGCCTGCAGGTACTCATAGACGAGGAGGCAATCCCTCGTGATTCTAGCCAGCTCATAGAGTCATCAGCTGCTGTCATCCGGAGCTTGATATTCAGAGGTGTAGTTCATTTTCTTTTGTTGTACAGTACGGGTTGGTCGGGGCCCTGTCCGGACCATCTTATCAGTATTCATAGAGGCTTGCAGATTGTATATATATATATATCTCCCTGTGGTTAGTTGTGTCGGTCATGTGGGGCCGTGCGTATGTGTAGCTGTCTAGTATTGATGTTCTTGTTGGCAGTGTGGGGCCGTATTCAGATAGTAGTGGTGACCTTGCCGGTCACATAGATGTTCAGTGTTCCTCATATTGAGTTAGAGATAACTAGACAGCATGGTGGCCTTCTCGGCCAGCATAGGTTCCCCTTTATGATTGTGTCTCTGGTTAGCTGATGTTACAGGACAGGTGGCTATAGGCCCAATCGGCCGGAGGCTGTACTTACAGCCGTTATATAGCCCGTTGGTTCCAGGAATCTGAGATAGAGCCAGCCAGGCACCAGATGTGCTTAGGCCCACTAGTTTAGCAGTCCAGGTCCTAATAGGGCACCAGGTGCCAATCATACCCCCCAAGGTGGGGTGTGACACTTACTCTATACATTCAAAGTACTAACACATACCCTCTATGCTGTATCGTATCGTGATACAGGCTCAGGTTCTGATTCCTAGTATCGTCAGTAGTTCCCCCAAACGATGTCAACAGTAGCATTTGGTGAGTCCTCATATTTTGAGAATGATATTATTTTCAGTTAGTTATTTTTAGTTAGACTTTAGAGTTAGTTGGGGTTTGTCCCAGAAACTCATCTTTGTGTAGATGGCTTTCAAACATTGACTCAAATAATCAGTTTTATTTTTTTCAGATGTATTGACTCTTGTCAATTCAATTTTTCTTAAATGGTTTTACTTATTTAAATCTTCTGCTTATGTTTATTCAGTTACCAGTGTCATTATAGACCATGGGTTGGCTTGAGGTCACTTGTGGCACAAAGGTGTCTCGTCCAGGGTATAGACTTGGGTCATGACAATGTGACTTCGTGAGGAGACCAATCTTTTACTGCATAGATAAAAGTTCCATTTCATAGTATGTGAAGGGATGGTCTTGGGTCACAAAATTGAAAAGCTAGTATTAAGATCGATCGGGCTAAGATTGAGGCCATTGAAAAGCTACCACCCCTATCTCTGTAAAAGGGATGTGTAGTTTTTTGGGACACACTGGTTTCTACGGGAGGTTCATTCAGAACTTCTCAAAGATAACCATCCCTATGTGCAAACTTTTGGAAAAGGATGTGAAGTTTGATCAAAATAGAAAATGTGTGCAGGCTTTCAATACTTTGAAGAAAAAACTGAT
The DNA here is from genome assembly GCA_018107945.1 of Datura stramonium. NCBI lineage: Eukaryota > Viridiplantae > Streptophyta > Magnoliopsida > Solanales > Solanaceae > Datura > Datura stramonium. The sequence goes on along the minus strand of JACEIK010002242.1, from coordinate 125,628 downwards.
AATAGCTCCAACTATCATTGCTCCAGACTGGTCATTACCATTGATTGTAATACTTGATACCAATAATTTTTCTATAGGAGCTGTTTTGGGGCAAAATAGAGGAAAAAGATTTTACCTATTTATTATGCAAGAGAATCACTATATGCAGCTTGGAAAAACTACATCGTGACTGAAAATGAGTTGTTGGTTATGGTGTATGCTTTGGTAAATATTGGGCTTACCTAGTGGGGACAAAGGTAGTGGTATACACTTACCATGTTAAAATCAGATACTTGTTTGAAAATAAATATGTTAAACCAATGCTTATACGGTGCATACTGCTACTTCAAGAATTTTATATTGAGATCAAAGATCAAAACGACAAAGAGAATTAGGTAGCAAATCATCTCTCTCGGTTGAAGGACAGAAAGCATATTGATTGCAAAGCAGAAACTGCTGAGACATTCCTTGATGAACAACTATTTGTTGTGGACATTCCTAAGCAACCTTGGTATACTGGTATAGTGAACTTTCTGGTTAGTGGTGTATACCCATCGGACACGACTCTAGACAGGAAGAGGAGATTCGTTCATGATAGCATATTCTATATATGTGATGAGCCATTTTTGTACAAAGTAGGGCCAGATCAGCTGGAAAGAAGATGTATTTTCGAGGGAGAAGTGCACCAAATTCTATAAATATGCCATTCTTCACCATATGGAGGACATCACAAGGGAGATAGAACCACCACAAAGGTCCTTCAAGTTGAATTTTATTAGCCGATCTTGTTTAAGGATGCATATTTTTTTGAAAAATCTTGTGACAGTTGTCAGAGAACAGGGAACATATCAAAAAGGTAGGAGATTCCTCAAAGAGGCAATATGCAGGTGGAAGTATTTGACTGCTGGGGTATTGACTTCATGGAGCCATTCTTTCTATTAAATGGTAACAGGTATATCTTCATGATGCGAAGGCAGTAACCATATTCTTGAATAAGAATATTTTCACCTTTTTTGGAACACCCAAAGCTATCATAAGAAATGAAGGTATGCATTTTTGCGACCAGATTTTCAATAATCTGTTGGCAAAGTGCAATGTGAAGCACAAGGTGCAACAACCTATCACCCGCAGTCTAGTGGATAGGTGGAAGTTTCAAATAGAGAAATCAAATGAATTCTTGATAAGATTGTAAGTAAAAATTGAAAAGACTCGTCTGTAAAGTTGGATAATGCGTTGTGGGATTACCGAAATGCTTTCGAGACTTCTATTGGCACTTCGCCATACAGGTTAGCTTTGGAAAAGCATGTCATCTGCTGGTTGAGCTAGAACACTATGCATATTGGGCCATCCAATGGTTGAATATGGATATGGAGGCTGCTAGGAAGAAAAAGATTGTTGCATCTTCATGAGCTTAATGAATTCCATTTCAGAGCATATGAAAATGCCAAAACCTATAAGAAGCAGATAAAGAGATTACATGATAAGTGAATCCAACATCATGAGTTTCAGTCAGGACAATTGGTGTTACTGTACAAATCAATGTTGAAATTGTTTGGGGGGAGGGGGTAGGGAACTAAGGTCGAAGTGGCCAGGTCCCTTTGATATTGTGAATGCTACTGCACATGGTGCAGTAGAGCTGAAACCCTTGGGATAGACATAACCTTCTTGGTTAAACGTCAAAGGTAAAACATTATTATGAGGATGATCTTGATAGAAGGAATACTTCCATCTACTTGAAAAAGGATTGAGTAGTCTTGTGTCATGCTAGTACGTTAAATAAGGCGCTTGGTGGGAGGCAACCCATCTTTCTAATATTTGTGTTTTTTGTAGAGACAATGATGATGATGAGAAGGAGGATGATGCCACCACTGGAGATATGCAGGTTGATGATGCTAGAGATGATGATGATGATCAAGAGTATAATCCTGATGATGACTTTTCTTAGAGGCCCAAGACGTTTTTTCTCTCCCTACTTGACATGATATGTATGTGCACTAGGGACGGTACGTTGTTTAAGTGTAGGGTGGAGGAAATAAATTTCTTCTTTATTTTATCTTTTCTAAATTGTTAGAGTGGGCTATAGTAATAGTTGTCAAACTTCTGTTACTTAGCTTGGGGATGTAATAAGTAGTATGTGGATGGCTATTGAAACTGAATGATGTTATGTCATGTGATTGTTCATCTATGTGTGTTTGTTTTAATTAAGTTTTTTAATTGAGAGTCATATTTTTTAGAGTCTGTCATAGTTGTCGTGGTGGTCCCTGTGATGGATGGATGACAACCGTAAAGGAAAATTAATCATATTTTTTCCATTTTTTAGGATGCTCTTCATATTCCACTTAAAAGTTAAGCTGGAAGCAATAAAGTGGTCATCGTGAATGCATAAAAAGTATAATTCCATGATAAAAACATAGGTTTTTTAACTTGACTCAAGAAAATAGATCTTAGGTCTTTATAATGGAAGTTCATTCAATATGGTTGTGTGGATATGTGGCCATAAGAAACCGACTCAGATCATGATGCTATGAGGGGTGAGCATAAAATTATTGTGTTTTATACATAGTGTAACAACTAAAACATGCCTAAATGTGTATATGATAGCTATTTGCCAAAGAGGTAAGATATGATTAACGCATTTCTTTGAAAAAACCATGATTTCCCATTGTTATTGTACCTTCCTTAATATTATCCCTAGTGAACCCCATTAAGGTATAAGCCTTAATGCCATGACCCGAGTCTATAACCTGGACGGGACATGGTACTTGGGGCCACAAGTGACCCCAAGCTAACCAATGGTCTATAATTACACTGGTAAACTGAGTAAACATAAGCGGAAGCTTTAAAAAAAAGAAAATACAATCATTCAAAAAATACTAATTTGACAAGAGTCAATATATCCAAAGAACCAATACTGCATAACTGAAAGCCAACTACCAATTGATGAGTTTCTAGGAAAATCCCCCAACTAACTCTGAAATCTGTCTAAATAAGAATTAACTGAAAATAAATATGTTCCTCAGAAGATGAGGATTCACCAAACACTGTTACTGATATCGTTTGAGGGAACTACTAACGATGTTGGGACTGAGAACCTACGCCTATATCGTAATACAATACATCATAGAAAGTATGTGTCAGCACTTTGAATGTACTGAGTAAGTAGGAGATACAATAAGCATGAAGTAATAAGTAACTAAGATGCAATAACAAATGACCAAGTGAATACTGTAAGCTAGTAAAACTAAACTATAACCGATATGGTCAATAATGACCCTGGCAGATAGTCATAAACATGTCTTGAACTGAGATACTGAGTTGAGCTAAACTGATCTGAACTGGACTGAGGCTGTATTGACAAGTAGGAGAGTGTATAACCGACATATAGCCATGTGATCTAAACGTGGAGTTTGATGTATACGCCCCATCAATAGGACCCAATATACCTTGAAACTGTATAAAGGCATGAACTGTGAGATCACTGTCTGGGCCAACTTGGGCTAAATAACTTAGGGTGTAAACGTAGTTTTGGGAACCTGGGTGCGCTGGAACCCCAGTCCTCTCTATGCTAATTCCTACTCCCACTGGATAGTCCTAGTCCGACTACTAAAATGATAGCTCAAAGCTGGGGCCCAAGACTAAGTCAGGGATAATAATTTCGAAGTACCTTGAGAGTCTTATCGGACCGGATAACTGTAACTGGTGTTCTAAGACTGGCCAAAGCTTCTTTTCTGAAAGCGTCGTAACCGTCTAAAGAACTAATTGAAACTAACACTGGTAGTTCTCAAACTAGTCAGAGCTGCTAATCTGGAAGCGTCGTACCATCTAAAGAACTAACTGATAACTGATAACTAGGAGGCATTACTGACACCTCAAGAACTGACTATAGTCAAACATATCAACTAACATTACTGGAAGACATTGAAAATACTGACATTTTGACTGAGAATGAACTAGCATGCAACTAACTGAGAATTCATATGATAGCAATAACATGGAAATTCCAACACTGATAGAGTCAAGAAACATTAATCTCTAATCAATTAAGCAAGACCCTAATTACTGCATTCAAGAACTAGGGCTAAAATCATAACAATTCATGTATGGAGATAATGACCAAAATTATCACTAACAAACCCTCAATACTCAAGAGAACTATAATAGGAAGACATCCCATAATTTACTGACAATTGAACTCTAACGGTGAACTTCAGAGCTAGAACTGATAAGAAATTCTAGGAGAGCTTTGGGGCACAAGGAAAGAACAATTTCCTTGTTAAATACCCATACACCTGGTGGAAGATTCCTGAGAAAATTCTTATGAAATTGAGAAGAAGATTGAATGCCCTAGGTTTGCCCTGAGAAGTCTTTCTGTAACTTCCTTGCTCTAAAGATCGAGAGTTGAGTGAAAAATGAAAGGGACTTAGTCAATCATTCCTTTAATTACCTCTAAATCATGCCCAAAATGATGTAGTTTAGGAACTAAAATAGCTAGAATTTATGAAAATTCCCGTGAAAGAAAATTTGGAAAATTTCCCAACAGGGACCAATGGGCCACACAATGAGTCGTTGGTTAGAAAAGATTTGCAATCCCAAACTAAGAATATAAACTGATTTCTGAAGGAGTGACTGACTCCGAACTAATTTAGCCATGCTAACTAAGTTGATGCAACTAGGATGCATATTGAAAATATGAATAGAGCTGATGTGTACTGAACTGAATAAAGTACTGAGGAGGACTTTAATACCTGATGCTGAAACTGAACTGGAAGGGAATAAATGACGGTATTTGGCCATCATGTCTGCTTCTGTCTCTCACCTGGCTCCCTCAATTAGTTGGTTCCTCTAGAAGACTTTCACTGAAGTGACTTCCTTGTTTCTCAACTTACGAACTTGATGGTCTAGGATCTGAACTGGAACATCTTCATAAGAGAGACTATCCAACACTCCCACATTGTTTAGTGGAACAACTGAGGTAGGATCACCGATGCACTTCTTCAATAGTGACACATGGAAGACTGGGTGCATAGATGCTAACTCTAGTAGTTCTAACTCATAGGCCACATTGACAATTCGGCTCAAAATCCTGTAGGGTCCTACATACCTTGGACTGAGTTTTCCTTTCGTTCCAAATCTCATCACCCCTTTCATGGGTGAAATTTTCAAATACACCCAACCATCTAAAATAAATTCTAACTCTCACCTCCTCATATTAGCATATGACTTCTGTTGGCTCTGAGCTGTTTTCAACCTTCCATGATAAGTTGCACTTACTGCAAGCTTCATAATCCAAGTCTGGTCATATCAAGGTAGCTTCGCCAACTTCAAACTACCCTATAGGAGACCAACACCTCGTACCATATAATGCCTTAAATAAGGCCATTTGAATACTGGAGTGTTAGCTGTTGCTGTACGCAAACTCAATGAGACATAAGTGATCATCCCAACTGCCCTTGAAGTCGATCACAAAAGCTCTCAGCATATCTTCTGAGGTCTGAATAGTCCGTTCAACTTGTCCATCTAGCTGAGGGTGAAAAGTTATGCTGAGTCTGATCTGAGTACCAAGTTCTTTTTTAAATAACTTTCAAAAATGCAAGGTGAACTGGGTACCTCTCTCTGAAATGATGGGAAAGGGAACTCCATGTAGTCTAACCAACTCTTCAATGTACAGCCTAGCATAGTCTTCAGCTGAGTTTATAGTTTTAACTAGGAGGAAATGTGCTAACTTGGTCATCCGATCTACTATTACCCAAATTGAATCATGTTGCCGACAAGCAACGAGTACGAGGTAGACCTATAATGAAGTACATATTCACTTCTTCCCACTTCCACATGGGTATGCTGATATCTTGCGCCATACCCCAAGGTCTTTAGTGTTCAATTTTAACCTGATGGCAGTTCGGGCACTTAGCCAAAAATTCTACAATATCTCTTTTCATGCCGTTCCACCAGTAGATATCCTGTAGGTCACGGTACATCTTAGTAGCTCCTGGGTGGATAGAATATCTGGAGCTGTGGACTTCTGCCACTATCTGCTATCTCGAGTTGCCTACGTCCTGTACACATTGTCTGCCTTGGTAACGAAGCACACCATCTCTCCCTTTGGAGAAAGCCTCCACTTCTTTTTGTAGAACCGCTCCTTTCCACTTAAGAAGTATGGAATCTTCATCCTACTATGATTTAACCTCAATAACTAATGAGGAATTTGACCTGCTTTGCATTACTACTCCGCCCTCAACTAAATCGACAAACTGCACTCCCAACCAAGCTAACATGTTAATATGTCTTGCTAGTTCTTTTCTTCCCTCTTCAACATGAGCAGCACTCCCCATGGACATCCTGCTCAAGGCATCTTCCACCACATTTGCCTTTCAGGGTGGTTCAGCACACTCATGCCATAATCCTTCATTAGCTCCAATCACCTTCTCTGATGAAGATTCAAGTCATTCTGACTTAACACATACTGAAGACTCTTGTGGTCAGTGAAAATATCCATGTGAACCCCATAGAGGTAATGTATCCATATCTTCAAAGCAAACACCATTGCTGCTAACTCAAGGTCGTGAGTATGATAGTTCTTCTCATGAACCTTGAGTTGTCTGGAGGCGTTAGCTATCTCCTTACCCCACTACATCATAACACAACCAAGGCCAACTCTAGAAGCATCACAATAGAATAGAAACCCATCTACTCCTTCTGGCAAGGTCAAAATTGGAGTTGTAGTGAGTCGAGTCTTCAACTCGTGAAATCTCTTCTCACATACATCTGACCTCTGAAACTTTTACTTTTTCTTTGTTAGCTTAGTTAGAGGAGACGCAATAGAAGAAAATGCTTATAAAAACCATCAGTAATAACCGGTTAGACCCAGGAAACTTCTAATATCTGTTAGGGAAGTAGGTCTTGGCCAGTCTTTCACTGCTGCTATTTTCTAAGGATCTACCTGAATACCCTCACCTGAAACCACATGACCAAGGAAAGCCACAAACATTAGCCAGAATTCACATTTTCTGAATTTAAAAAATAGTTGGTGTTCCCTGAGAGTCTGCAACACTATCCTTAGATGGTTAGCATGCTCCTCCTCATTTCTTGAGTACACCAAAATTACGTCTATGAACACAATGACGAACATGTTTAGATTCATCTTGAATACTCTATTTATTAGGTACATGAAAGTTGTAGGGGCATTAGTTAGTCCAAAAGACATAAAAACAAATTCATAGTGACCATACCGAGTTCTAAAGGTTGTTTTCAATATGTCACATTCCCTAACCCTAAGCTGATGATACCCCGACCTGAGATCTACCTTGGAAAAACAACTGGCTCCCTAAAGCTGATCGAATAAGTTGTAAATCCTAGGTAGGGGATACATGTTCTTAACTGTAACCATGTTCTGTTGACAGTAGTCGATGCACATTCTGAGAGTATCGTCATTCTTTCGCACGAACAACACTAGAGCACCCCTTGGAGATATGTTGGGCCTGATGAAACCCTTATCAAGAAGGTATTTTAGTTTTTTCTTCAATTCCTTAAGATCAACTGAGCCATTCTATAAGGAGGAATAGGGTTGGGCTGTGTCTGGAAGAAGTTCTATGTCGAAGTCTATTTCACGCTCAGGAGGAACTCCAGGAAGATCTTCGGAAAACACGTCAGGTAATTCGATGACAACTGGAACTGACTTGATAGTTTGGGCCTCGAAGCTAGAATATTTGACCCAAACCAGGTGATAGATACACCCTTTTGAATTGAGCTTCCTTTCCTTAAGGTAGGAAATAAACCGACCCTTAGGCGCTGAAACACTACCCATCCACTCTAGTACTGGCTCATTTGGAAATAGTATAACCGAATATAACCAATCCATTTCAAGAATGAGGTCGAAATCGACCATTTCTAGCTCTACTAGATCAATGGGAATAACTTTATTCAACACTGAGATTGGGAAGTTTCTATATACCTGGCTGGCTCTAACTGACTCACCAACTGGGGTAGGGACTGAGAATGGTTTTGAGAGAACTTTTGTACTGATTTCAAATTGATCATCTACATAGGGAGTCACAAATGATTGTGTGGCTCCTGGATCTAGTAGGGCATACACATCAGATGGAAGAGACGTAACATACCCGTGACCACGTCAGGTGAGCTCTCCTGATCCTAATGAGAGGACAAAGCATAAAAGCATTTTTCGCGTTGACCGCCATCCGTGCTTGAAGTTTCACCCTGTTGAGCTGGATGGCCTGCTGGGGCTGCTGAAGTGGTAAACTATGATTTCCCCCATCCTGCTGACAGACACTCCTTTAGCTAGTGACCTAGTTGTCCACATCCAAAGAAACCCTCTTTGCCTAGGATGCATTCACCTGAATGGTTCTTGCCACACCTAGGACAAGTTGGGTAGCGGTTGTTGGCACTGTGACTCTAGGAATGAGAGCCAGATGCTCCACCCTTCCGATCCTTACGGGACCGAAAAGAAGGGGCGCTGGCTGAGGTGAGTGTTGGAGTCCTCTGGTGGCCATCGTCTAATTGACCTTTTATAACTCGCTTGTTCTCCTGCTCCATATCCTTCAACTTTTCTTCTTCAATCTGTTGGGCATGATCAATAAGGCTAGAGAGGTCAATGTCCTTAATGAGCATCGCGTCCTACACTCCTTAGGTATCAGGTTTGATACCCCATTGACGAATTTAAGCATGTGAGCCTTGGCTCAACTACCATCTCTGGAACATACCTCGAAAACCGAGTGAAATCCAATGCATATTCCTCCATTGTCCTATTACCCTGCTTTAAGTTCTTGAACTCAGAGACCTTATCCTCCCTCAAGTCCCAAGGAAAAATCTTTCTAGAAATGTTTTGGTGAACTCTTCCCACCCTATTGGTTCTACTCCTGTCAGTCTTCCTTACTTCTACCGATCATACCAAATCTGAGCCACCCCTTTCAACTGGTAGGCATCAAGATCAGCACTCTCCGCGGAACTAACACCCATAATCCGGGTGATCTTCCCCACCTCATCTACAAACTCCTGTGGGTCCTCTCCAACCTTGGATCTATAAAAAGATGAGGATTCATTCAGGTGAAATCTCAAACCTTAGCAGCTTGTGCGGACCTATTTGTATTCACCAGAACCACCTGCTAGTTCACTTTGTTAGTCAGTATCTAAGCCAGCAGTTGGATTGCTGCTCGGAATTCTGCTGAGCATACTTGGTCGTCCTGAGGGGATTCTGGAGCCGGTTGGGCAGGTTGGTTTGCGTTGCCAGCCTTTCTTGAATTTCCTTATTTCGGAGGCATAGTTTCACCGAAACGAATAGAGCACTAGTTAGGAGGACATTTCTGGAATTAGACTTCAAGGCATGATAAAGAGTATAAACAAAAGGGAGTTTTTCTAATAACATCTTGTAGCCTCCCTGTCATAAGTGTGGCGCGCTTCACACCCATGAAAAGGACTCTACTTGACGTGGATTTCAGACTTCCTAGGATACTCTAAACCTAGTGCTCTAAAACCAAGTGGTCACAACACGAGTCTAACCTGGGAAACTATGACTCATTTTTCTATACAATAGGTCATGGTTGCCTTCCATTATTATAGGAAGAAGGTTTTTAACAACATTCGGATTCCAATAAATGAGTCATCCCATGAGTCGTTACATCAAACGATGACTCGTCATTTGACTCGTGGGTTCTTGGAAAGGGTTTAACTAGATTCTGATCTGAGAAGGCAACGAGTGACAGGACGAATCATTGTTCCTCACAAGGGGTCATTCCATGTATGGTTGGTCCCCGAAGGACAACTGATAAGGCTAACCACAAACCAGATAATGGGTCATTACTGCTGATAACAACTCGTTGTCTCAGTTGTTCTGAGACAAAATTTTCTGATTTTCCTTGGTTTTTCATGCAAGGTCTAAGTTTGGTCTAGGAATGTTTTGGGGTGTTACACTTAATTTTCTTCTCAGCCATAAAAAAAGCCTATTCCCTTTGTTGTGTGACCTACATAATTTTTGATCCAACGATAGTCTGAGGCACTTTATGATTTAAGAATGAAAGTTCCACCAGAGTAACAATATTAAAGGATGGGAAAGAAAGTGTCTCGACCTGGATGTAGACTCGGATCGTAACACAGGACAAGGAACCCCCAGAGGCCTTAAGTCGACCCATGGCATAAGCATACGTCTAACTTCATTCACTTTATGCGGAAGGATGAACGTAAGGCATAGCGGAAATGTAAGTATAACATAACATATTATAACATAAGAAATCTCTAGACACACACGCAAGTTGAGTACTACATACTATCTGAAAGCCTCTACTGCATAAGATGGGTTGATGGGACGACACCCCCAACTAACCCGGCCAAGTACTGAAACATAAAATAACATAAGGTCTAGTCAAATGGCCCTCGGAATATAAGGACTCACCAACAAGCTGAAGGTGAACTCTGAGATGGTCTAAAGATGAGATGAGCTTGAGAGCCGGGTCCTGTATCATGAAACGATACAATAGAGAAGGTATGTGCTCACTGTGTGGAATTTACTGAGTATGTAAAGTAAGTAAAATAGATATTCGAAATATGTAAAACTCATAAAACATCATAGCAGTAGGACATCATGCTAATATTATAAATATCGTAATATAACATAACATAAGGCTCAAGGTTTTCGAAGCATTCATAATACATTCGTAATCATAAGCATGAGAGTAAAGTATATTGAACATAACTTGAGCCAACATACTTGAGCCAACATATGTAACCATAAATGTGCATAAATCATGAGAAACAATGGGAGAATCTCCTAAACGACATACCCCATATGACCATGCATGAAGCCTGACTTGTAACCCTAGTCGGGAGGGTTTCCGTACCTTTTCAAGGGTATAACCATGAAAGTGTGATACTACCATGAAAGGGCCATTTGGGCCAGGACAGCCGCATAAGAGGTTCACACAGGTCCGCTGTGGTATGATGGCTTGTGAGATCTGGGTAGAACCTATGCTCTGAACTCACTTGGTATACCCGATACTAATTCCAACATAGTGCTCATAGTATAACATGCATGAATTGATCTAGCAAAATCATGATAATCATAAAACATTCTTGTATATACGTGAACTAGCCATGACATAAGGCTGTGAGTCGGCCAAAACATAATTCATAATCATAGCTTCATGCATACTTGTAGATCACATAGCAATCCTTGTAAATCATCAGGATGGGTAATTGAATAAATCCATATTTAAAATCATAAATTATTCTCGCTTGTAAATATCAACAATTGAGACGTAGATCATAAATCGATTTATCATAGATCATGCATAATTAGACTTAATTTGGTAGAAATCAAAATCAATAATCTTATAAGTAAGTAAAGTCTGATCAATAACTATGTAAACGATGTAAATCATAAATCATAATAGCCCATTAGCTTAAAACATTGGATTTTCACAAAGTTGAATTCAAAACACCACGAGATTTTTTATAGATTTTCATAAATTCATAGAGAATGGGTATGGGTGTCAATGGAAACAGTCATTCGTAAAACCTACATACCTAGGTAAAGCTTAGATTCTAGAGTTCTGAATGCCCAATGGAGAATTGGTAGGGAAAGCTTGATTCTATGCTTGATCACTCTAGAATTCTCTTAATTTTCATGCATGGGAAGGGCTTAAGAAAAAAGGGACTTAATGTATCTATTAAGTGCCCATAAATATACATAAACGTCGTAGTTTAGGGCCTTAGAGCAGAAGGTTGAAAAGAATATTAATGAATATTCCCTGAAAACTTCAATGCACTCAATCCAACGGACGTACCAACGAATCGTTGGAAGCTACCACGACTGGTGGTATGGCCCTTCATATGTACCGTCCGTGCTATGATCCCGTAATCGTACTACAGCCCTAACAGATGACTCATCCTTGATCAAACGGATCGTTGAGTCGATCGTTACTAGCCCTTTCACAATTATGAACATCTCATTCACTTCCAGCCTCACCACGACTCGTGGTTGAGTTTCCAACAAGTCGCGGGTCTCGACCCGTTACCTCGCATCGAAATTCTAGCAACCAAATGACGATCACGACTACGGAACAAAGAGAATCACGACGAGTCATTTTCATGACCTATTACATCCTTAAATACCAAAGGTCCAGCTCAACTAGCGATTACAAACAACGACTCATTGTTCCAAGCAACGAAGTCATTGCATCATCCATTGTAATTCACTACCACCAGACTCCCTTACCATGACTTGATCCAATGGGTCATTGGTTAGACCAAAAGATCTATTGGGTTGTCCTTCCTGTGCACTTTTCTCTAAGCCATCCAACTTCCTATTTTTATCCCGGGCCTAATCTAGGAAATTTCTGGGTATTACAATATCTCCCTCCTTTTGGAATATTCTTCTAATGTTGAAACAAGCGTAAAAACAAAGGCGTGCAATCCTTACACCCAAATACTCGATCATTTAAATCAAAAACTAATAGAATGACTACCTCCGATTCATATCACATAGTTGATCTGATTTCATCCTTCAAATACCCATCCATATACATAAAAGAAACTTGAACACATGAATTGAACATGAAAGCTAAATAGAGTTATAGTGGCAAACCGATACCAAGCTCCAAACCGAGCCTAGAGAATAAGTGTGGGTATTTATCCATCATACTTCTCCACTTCAACTTCCCCACGTAGCTCCTTCTGACATGCTGATTTCTCCATAATACTTTCACCGAAACTACTTCCTTGTTCTTATCTTCCAAACCTCGGAGATCTAATATTTCCACTTGAAACCTCCCATAGCTAAAGCTATTCACTAATGTTGTCTAATGGGACCACTAGAGCTGGATCTCCAAAAATTTCATCAAAAGCGATGCATGAAACACGATGCACGTAAGACAACTATGAGGGAAACTCAACTCATACGCGGCCTTACTAACTCTTCTCACAACTCAATGTGGACCAATATAGCGGGATTGAGTTTTTCTTTCTTTCCGAACCACATTACTCCCTTTCATGGGAGACACTTTAAATACCAAATCATCCACCTCAAACTCCAACTCTCTCCTCCTCACACCAAGATATGACTTTTGACGACTCCGAGTGGTTTTCACCTGTCCCTTATCAATTGAACCTTCACTCATAGCCTCATGAACCGAATTCCGGCCCTATCATAGCCGCCGCCAACCAAACCATCCGATGGGCGATCTACATCTCTGCCCATAAAGATCCTCGAACGGTGCCATTTGAATGCTGGAGAGATAGCTGTTATTGTAGTGATCATACCAAATACCTTTGAAGTCCATCACACGTGCTCAACATGTCCCCGAGAGTTTGGATTATCCGTTCCGCTTGACCATCGGGCCACGAATGGAATGTTGTGTCAGCTTAACCTGAGTCCCAAGCCCTTTCTCAACACCGCCAAAACCGAGAGTGTAAATTAAGTACCTGGTCAAATAATGGATAAGTGGGAACTCCATGCAATCGAACCAACTCCCGGATATATAGCTTGGCATAGTCCTTCGTTGAGTTTATGGTTTTCACAAGTAGAAAATGTGAAGCCTTGTCAACTCCGTCCACCACCAATTAAAATGGAATCATATTGTCAACGAGTATGAGGTAGTCTTGTGATGAAGTCCATATTGATTTCTTCCCACTGTAAGTAGGAATGTGTTGATATGCCGGGCAATTCTCCACCTTGATGTTCAACCTTGTTTGATGATAGCTTGGGCACTTGGCTAGGAATTCTGCAATATCCTTCTTCATACCATCCCACCAATAGATTTCCAAATCACGTATACATCTTGGTGGCACAATGATGGATGGAATAATGATCCATGGTCCTCATGCAATATCTCGGCTCCTAAAATCATCAACACTGAACAATATAGGCGACCCTGGTATCGAAGCTCACCATCTCCTCCTTGGGAGAAAACCTCACCTCTCGACTCCGAACGACTTCCTTCAACTTTACCAAGATTGGGTCCTCATCTTGTCTAGATTTCATATCATCACTAATGAAGATTCTGATCCATCAGGTACAACAATATCGCCATCGGTAGAGTCAACCAACCTAACCCTAACCTTGCGATAAGATGCACATCTTTCACCAACCTTTTTCCCTTCATCCATGTGGGACACACTCTCCAATTGAAAGTCTACTAAATGTATCCGCTACTACATTAGCCTTGGCCCGATGGTAAAGAACACTCATATCATGGTCTTTGAGTAGCCTTAACCACCTCCTTGTCATAGGTTGAGTAGGTCCTTTTGGGTGAACACATATTAAAGCTCTGTGGTCCATAAACACATCCACATGGGACCTCATACAAGTAATGCTGCCATATTTTCAATGCAAATACAATAACAACCAACTTCTAGATCATGAGTCGGGTAATTTTTCTCATGGATCTTTTAACTGCCTAGAGGCATATGCTATTACCCTTACTCGCTGCATCAATACACACCTGAGCCAGATTTGTAGCACTATAATTTACACTTGGTACCTCATAGCCTCGTGTAGGGTCAACACCGTGGTGGTGGGTAAGTCGAGTCTTCAACCTTTGAAGACCTTCTCACAAGCCTCCGATCATTGAAATCTCACCTTCTTCTGAGTCAACTTGTTCAAAGGTGCTTCGATTGATGAAAACCTTCAACAAATCTCCTAAGAGTAGCCATCTAGGCCCAAGAAACTCGAATAACCAAAGGATTCACCGGTCTAGCCACTCACCACCTCAATTTTCCGAGAATCTACCTTATGCCCCCGCTTGAGTTACCACATGACCCAAAATGCTACCGAGTTCAGCCAAAACTCGCACTTAGTGAACTTGGCATACAATTGGCGATCGAGACCAAGCACTCTTAAGTGAGTGACATGCTCCTCCTCGGCTCTCCGAGAGTATATCATGATGTCATTAATGAACACTGGCCATGAACATGTCTAGGTACAAATTGACCACCCTGTTCATCAGGTCCATAAAGGTTGAAGGGGCATTGGTTATTCTAAAATACATAACTACAAACTCATAATGACCATACCGTGTCCTAAAAGGCTATCTTCGGGATATCACACTCGAAACCTAAGCGATGACACCCTGACCTAAGGTCTATCTTTGAGAAACACTGGCACCCTGAAGCCGGTCAAACAAATCATCAATCTTAGGAAGAGGGTACTTGTTCTTAACAGTGACCTTGTTCAATTGCCGATAATCGATGTACATCCGAAGAGAAACATCCTACTTTTGAACAAGTAAGACTGGTGCACCCTATGAAGACTTGCTCGATCTAATGAAACCCTTATCTAACAAAGTCCTTCAACTGATCCTTCAATTCCTTTAGAACAGCTAGAGTCATCCTGTAAGTGAGGAATAGAGATAGCTGCATAGCATGGGTAAAAGGTCAATACCAAAAGGAATTTCCTCGTGAGAACACTCGTAAATCATCCGAAATACTTTTGGCGTACTCATGCACCACCAGAATTGATCGAAAACTTGGGGTCTCGGACCAACATCCTTAACCCTACTAGATGATACATGAAACCTTAGAAATTATCTTATTGGCCTTAAGAGAAATAAATTGACCTGCATCGGGCAAACGAACTACCTTTCCACTCCAAGAATGATTCACCAAGAAAACAAAATTCCACCGCACTGGTCTCCCAGCAACAGAAGCATAACACGCATTCAACCAATCCATTCTTAAGAATAATATCAAAATTCGCCAAGATATCAAGAAGGCTTTATAGAGGCAGACGGCAATATAGTGACCGGATGTCCCTATACACCTACATACAATCAAATCACACAAACGAGTAGAAACTGGGATGGTGCCGATAGAGTCTTGGGACTAACTCCAAAGATACTAGCAATGTAAGGGAGTCAGTTAAAGACAAAAAGTAGCCTCGGATCTACCAAGGCATAAACATCAATATGAAAACACGTAACATACCAAGGACTACATCTGGAGAGACCTCCTGCTCCTGGCGATATGCTAAAGCATAGAACCTATTTTTGTGGTACCGACAGCAAGCTGAACTAGTCGAGGAACCTTGCTGAGAGGGAAGAGGCCGCCAGGTGTTTGAAATGGTTGCTGGCATACGGGCTCTACCAATTCCCCATCAGCTCAAGGAAATCCTGTCTCGTATCCTGCTTGCCACACCAAACAAGCATCCAAGCCGACTAGGAACCTCTTAGAGTGATTTTTCCCGCACTTTCGTACGTTTCTGGAATGTGTGCTCCATCTATGATACCCAGACTCTCAAGTCGGGGGCCCCGCCCCAATCCCCTCTCAATCTAGACGACGCATCGCCGATGAGATGGTGCTGGAGCACAGACCGCATGCTGACCGCGACGCTATCCACCCCTGATCTAGCTTGAGAAGTTCCGTAACTGTCGGTCCCGGCCCTCTTGGCCTCCCTCTCGCCTTCGATATATCCGACTCCATCTACCGAGCATGCAACACAATGCGGGAAAGTCTATATAATGATGCAACATGGCGATCCTGCTAGCCCTATCCAAATAGTCCGCCACTCCATGTACAAAATGGCTAACCTGAGCTCTCTGTCCGCCACCACCCCGCATACTTTGGATAGATGGGGAACTGTCGTGTAATCCTCGAATGGATATGTCACCCTCGCTTCTGCTAATAAACTGATCCGCCTTAAGCCTCATCTCTCGAGGGAAAAACCAATTCAAGAATGCCGCATGGAACTCTTCCCAACCTATAGGGCCTGCAACCACCGGCCGAGCATCCATCCACTTGAACCATATTTGAGCCACCCCTTTAGCCGATGGGAGGCCAAATAAACACAATCTCCATTGATCACCCCATAACTCAGCTTTCGATTTTTAGTACCGATGAAATCGTGCGGATCCTCATTCACCTTGGACCAAGGGAACTCGGAGGGTTCATCCTCAAGAAATCTCTACTCCAATACGCCGCATACTATTTTGTGGGGATATGCACAACAGCCTCGCCGATTGACCTCAGCGGTCAAGGCCCGCGCCAACACCAATAGACGGTTGAAACTCGCATGGGTAACTGCTCTAGTTCCTGGGCCCGAAAGCGTGTGGGTTCCCGATGCCCATGATCATTGCTATCTTTGTGGCCCTCACACTGCTCCCCTTCCTTTTTCCATCATTTTTTTGGGATCCATGATTCGCACGTAAAATAGTACGAATTAGAAGAATTGAAAGACTTTTCATCCCACGATATAGATCATGAAAGAAGGGAAAATTTTCTAAAATTCTCGTAGCCTCATCATGCGTGGCGCTTCTCACACCCATGAAAAGACCCTACTTAACACGGAGCTCGCATTACCTTAGATACTGTGTTCCTATGGCTCGATACCAAGTTGTCATGACCCCACGTAGACCCGAACATAATAGCGTACAAGGAACCCCGAGAGGCCCCAAGTCGACCAATGGTACAAGCATATGTCTAACTTCATTCACTTTATGCGAAAGGCTGAATGTAAGGCAGAGGAAACGAAGCATAATATAACATATCATAACGTAAGAAATCTTTATACATACACGCAAGTGGATTACTACATACTATATAAAAGCCTTCATCGTATAGATGAAGGATGGATAAAACCTCACTAACCTCAAGCACTAAGTATCAAAACATAAAGTAACATAAGTTCTAGTCAAACGGTCCATGGAACTTGAGCACTCACCAACAAGTCGGTGTGAACTCCGAGATGATCTATAGATGAGGATGAGCCTGAGAGCTAGGTCTTGTATCATGAAACAAAACAACATTGAAGGTGTATGTCGCACATGGAATGTATCGAGTATGTAAGGTAAGTAAAACTACATTCAATATGTAAAAACTCATAAAACATCATGTGAGTAGGAAATCATGCTCATAACATAAATATTGTAATATAACATAACATAAGGCTCGTTTACGAAGCATTCACCATAATACATTGGTAATCATAAGCATGAGAGTAAAGTATATTGAACATAACTTGAGCCAACATACGTAATCATAAACATGCATGAATTATAAGGAACAATGGAAGATTCTCTTAACTAACATACCCTATATGACCACACATCAAGTCTGACTTGTAACTTAGTCGGGAGGGTGTCCGTACCTTGCCAAGGGTAGAACCATGAAAGGGCCATTTGGGCCGGGACACATAGGAGGTCAAAACATACCTACGGTGGCACATAGTTTATGAGATCCGAGAAAAAACCTAGGTCCCGAACCTACTCGGTGTTCGATACTCCTCCCAAAACATATATAGTGCTCATAGTATAACATGCATGAATTCATGGTCTAGCAATCATAATAATCATAAAAATTCTTGTATATACGCACCAGCCATGACATAAAGTCCTGGGTGAGTCGCCCAAAAAACATAATCTGCGAATCATAGGCTTCATGCATAAATTTGTATATCATACATATAACTTGTAAATTATCAAATCATGATGGTACTGAATAAATCCATATTTAAAATAATAAATTATGCTGGACTTGTAAATATCAAATAATTGAAAAAATTGATAAATATAAAAAAATAACATTATAATCTTAAAATAAAAAATAAAAATGTAAAAAAATTAAAATCAATAATTTTATAAGTAAAATAAGTGTAAAATCTGATGAAAACTAAGGAAATATGATGTAAATCATAATCATGATAGCCAATTAGCAAAGTAATGGATTTTCACAAAGTTGGAATTCAAAACCCAAGGAGATATTTGATAGATTTTCATAAATTCATAGAGAATGGGCATGGGTGTGGATAGAAACACCCATTCGTAACCTACATACCTGGGTAAGATCAGATGCTAGAGTTATGGAATGCCTAATGGAGAATTGATAGGGAAAAGCTGATTTTTGCTTAATCTCTAAATTTTCTAATTTTACATGCATGGGAATGGATTAAGAAAAAGGGACTTGACCTATTCTTATTATGCCCAGAAATATATACATAAAACAACGTGTAGTTTGGCCTAGCATAGAAAGGTAAAAATACCCTACGAATATTCCCCGAAAAACTACACAAATCGATCCAACGGGTGTACCAACAAGTTGTTGGAAGCTCACGACTGCGGTGGTGGCCCGTCATTTGCACTGCCCAGGCCTTGATTCCGGATCCTTACTGCTGCCCGATAGGATGACTCATCCTTGATCAAACGGATCATTGGATCGACTCGTTACTAGCCCTTTCACAACCCCTCAACATCCCCTTATTACGGTAGCCTCATCACACGACTGTGGTTGCTTCCAATGATTTTTGGTCTCGATTCTCAAGTTACCTGTATTGGAAATTTTTTGAAACCAAATGACGACTGCTGACCATGGGCCGTTATAACTCACGACGGGTCGTTGGATGACCCATTGCTTCCTCAAATACCAAGGTCCAGCTCCACCCATGATGACAAACAATGACTCGTTGTTGCATCATCCATTGTATCCACTGCCACCAGGACTCCTTTTACCACGACTGGATCCAACTAGTCGTTAGTTGGACCAACGATCCATTGGGTCGTCCATCCTATGCACTTTTATCCAATTTTCAGCCGACTTCCAATTTTTGATCTCGGCCCAATCTTTTCCCCCCATTTGCAGGCTACAAAAGAAAAATTGTGGATGACAAAATGAGAAAATAGAACTTAAAGAAAAAATTTGAAATTGTTGATCATTTTAGTTTATATTATAAGCAGAAATTAGAAGTCAAGTAGTGTAAAAGGGGGCATGAGAAAAGAAAAGGTGATTAATGAAAAAGAAAGGGTGAGCAAAGGAGAAAAAGTGGTGGACAAGAGAAACATGAAGCAAAAATATCTTAAATTACTTAGGATTAGTATCCACTATTAACAAAAATAATATCTACCCGTCCCTTAGCCGACGTTACAACCAGAGAAGGCAACCGTGATGATTTTACTCTTTGAAGAAATTAATTAATGTGACTGTACATGAGAAAACCTACAGTATGTTATGTATGTATGAACATCATTTGTGAGAGCAAGTGTTTCTTTTTTACAATGTTCAATGTTTTTTAATTGATAATATGAGGGAAGTGTCACGACCCGAGCGTGAGCCCCAGATGGAGACACGGAACCTAGAACCACCTGAATGGCTCCAAGCCAACCTATGGCACATATATTGCATGAAAGAGCACTTTTAAAAAGCGTAAATAAAATAGAATATAAAATAAGAGAAAGTATGCACATCATGAAACATAAATAGGAGACAACAAGTCTACAACGCTATCATTCATATATTAAGTTCGAAAAGCCTCTAATAATACGATGAGTCACGGGACAATACCCCCAACCAGCCTCACTAAGTCTAGAAATGAAAAACATAGACATAAAAACATAAACGATAAGTGTCCTCGGAAGATGAGGACTCAACCAGACTTGGGATAAACTGGACTACTAAAAGGGGGAGTAACGTCGGGATCGAGACTGTCACCTCAACCTATATCATGAGATGATAAATCATAGTATGTCATCTCGTATTTTGGAATGCATTGGGGTATGTAGATCAAGTTAAACATACTAGTAGAAAAGTATAATATAGGTCATGAGTGTAAAATCGTATAAAATATGAGGTCCTGATCATAAATTGAACATGTTGCTCAAGGTCAAATTGAACATAAATGGCGACTGTTAACAAGTAATCCTCATAAAGCATATTTGGCCAAAATACCATAAGTCGTAGTACCATTATACATGAATATAGTAATATAGAAACTTTAAAGAACAATAGGAGATTCTTCATACTGACACCATCATGATAGAGGTTAGATAATGCCCCAACTATCTTGCTCAAGTTAGCAGAGCCGTTCCAAGCTTGCAAAGGCAAGAATGATTTAAGGTGTCATATCACAAGTGTGCCCTCGAGCGAGGGAAGATCTCTCTTGAGAGGTCCCAAATAAGAATATTACCTATAGTGGTGCGCAGTTATGAGATCAGGGTCCTTAGAATCCCTAGCCTACTCGTTGCTAGACACTACTCCAAAACATGTATATAGCTCATAATTATATTCTCAAGATAGCTAATCTAAATATTGGGAGTCTTGACCAAAAATATCTCTTTAAAACTGATTCTGTAAGCCTTAGCTAAATTTATGATAAAACATACTTAACTTTATATGGGCTTTCCCAAATCATGAAATCATATGTACTTAAAATAATCTTCACAATACAAAATCATGGAATCATAAGTGTAAGAATTCATAAAACCCGGTGTACTTAATAATTCATCATACTTGAAATCAAGTGGCTCATAAACATGAAATTCATAGAACATGCATAATAGGGTATAATCTTCATAAACTTGAAATCATGAACTAGTAAGGGAATTCGAGAGTCAAATGTTCCCCCTATAACCATAATTCACCAAATTGGAACATGAGAGAGTTGAACTCATAGAGAGATCATGGACAATTTACTCCTGAATTGGTTCTAACCCTAGAGTTTCACAATTTAACTTGAGAAGCAGAGAGATCATAGAAATTGAACATAAAAGGGAAAGAGGGTGGAAGGATTTTCCCCATTCATAACCCTACATACCCGGGTTAATTGAATTTGTAACTTGAGTTGAAGACCCAAGAGAATTTAGTATGAAGGTGATGAAGAACTCTAGGTTCCTTTGAGAGGATTTGATCTTCAATTTATGCTACGAGTAGAATGAGGGTTAGAAATGAATAAAACCTCTAAAATACCCCTTGATGCTCAAATGACTTAGTTTAGAGTTAGAAACTTAGAATTATGAAAACACCCCCAATAACTCAGCTGAAATGTGGATCGCTAGACCTAACAGATCACCCAATGACCTATTAGTCCACTTAACGGGTCGTTAATACCACTTGGCTGTTGTTGGAGCATATTTTCAAACTTTCTCGATCTTTTCTTGACGCTTATTTGACTATTCGTTATGTCGCTTAATGGGTCACTTAATTAGTCATCAACACTCTCTGAAACTCGAGTTTTCCACATATTTTCCACTTAATGTCACTTAATGATTCGTTATGTGACTTAACAACTCACCTAATGAATCATTCTATGATTCGGCGCAGCTTTTATTCCCACTTACTAAAAATGCCTGCCATAACTTTATACTCTGAACATTGGTTGATGCAAGATTGGATGCGTTGGAAAGACAACATAAAGGGCTTCCATTTGATGTATTGAATCATGCAATAACACTTTGTAAAATGAGAGAAATGATCATTTTAAGCTGATCCTTCCAAGAACATATATGAAAACTCAATCATTAAGAAGGCTCTCAATTCAATTTTGTGCTAGAGGTTCCCTATGACCTTAAATTGTATCCAATGCACTTCTCACTTAAGAATTGGATATTAAAACCCAGTTTCCATAGAATTAATTAGGTTCGAGTCTATACACATACCTAGAATACTCCAAACTTAGCCCAAAAGTCTTAGGCATTGAAATATCTCAACTCATGAGTCTTGGGTTTAGTCTTAGCTTTAGGGTGTCACGTTATCTCCCCCTCGGGAAAATTCATCCTCAAATGTAGATTAAGCATATTGAAACTATAGGGAAGCAATTAAAAATCCTAAACTAAATAACATTAGCCGAAAAATTTACGTGAGTTACTAACTCCGTACCTAGATACAGGACTAATCAATTCTGAACATACATGCATACTATGACACATGAAAGGGAACTGAGAGACATGAACTTGTTGTGAAACTATATAGGGTACTAAGGAGGAAATTAGTACCTCATGCTGGAACCGAGCTGGAAAAGAGATTCGGTATCTAGCCATCATATCTACTTATTTCAACATAGCTCCTTCAATAGGATGATTTCTCCACAAACCTTCACTAAAGCTACTTCCTTGTTCCTCAACTTTCGATCCTGATGATCAAGGATAATCAACTGGAACCTTTCTCATAGGTAAAGGCTTTCTCACACCGATTCCTTAACAAAACCACTAAAATTAGATCCCCAATGCACTTTTTCAAAGAAGGAAACATGGAAAGTTGGATGCACTGAAGCTAACTCCATAGGCAGCTCCAAGTCATAAGCCACTTTAACAATCCCCTCCACAAAATCCTACAAGGGCCGAAATATCTGGGACTAAGCTTCCTTCTTGCCAAACCTCACAACTCCCTTTCTAGGAGACACCTTTGGAAATAATCAATCATCAATATTGAATTCAAGATCTCTCCTCCCCTCTGGCCATCTGCATATGATTTCTAACGACCTGTGTTGGCTTTCAACCTTCTAATAAGATGAACTCTCTATAGCCTCATGGATTGAATCTAGTCCTATCAATGTAGCCTTACCTACCAACCATCCGATAGTGATCTACATATCCGCCCATGCGAGCCTGTGATCCTTTGAATACTGGAATGGTAATTGTTATCGTAAGCATACTCGATGCGCGCAAGTGATCATCTCGACTATCTCTAAAATAAATCGTGCAAGCTCAATATGTCCCACAAGGTATAAACACTCGCTCGGCCTGACTATCTATCTATGGGTGGAAAATTATGCTAAGCTTCCTCAGTACTCAAGGCTCTTTTGAAACAATCTCTAGCTGAGAGGTGAACTGTAAAATTCCCTATCTGAGATGATAGATGATAGAACCTAATGCCATCGTGGAACTAAATCCCGAATGTACAATCTACCCATCCTCCACCGAGACTATAATCTTAACCGGTAGGAAATGTTCTAACTTGGTCATACGGTCCACTATTATCCATGTAGAATTATACTGTCTGTGCGTCCGAGGCAATCCTGTGATGCAACCCATATTTCTCCTCCCATTTCCAAACAGAATATTGGTACCCCGAAGCATACCTAATTCATGCTCAACCTTCTTAGACTATACTTCTCCCACGTTCAAGCCTAACTCAGATAGACATCTTGCAATCTAAAGTTATTTCCCCAAGAATATTACTTCTCCTTATCGGTACCGTTTCACCTAAGTTCTAATCTAGAAGTCCCTGGTCACACAACATAATGGTTCATCGATACACCATCACCTCATCCAAACCTATCTTTATAATATTCTTATCACGAGTGAGCGTACATAGGGTTTTAGAGTAAGGAAATTGTGAGCATGATTCATTCAAGAAATTTAAGCTAGGCATAAAACCCGATACAACCCGATCTTATGAGCCATTTAAGAAAACTCTTAAGGACAAAGTTCATAGAGTTGGCGATCGTGAGTTGGGCGAGAGTTTATATACATAACGAAGCTTCATAACACCAAGCTAGGATTTATTGAACCATAGTGTCAAACTGGATGACTATCTGAAGCTACTTGCTATAGGAATTCTAATATGGACATGAGTAGAGTGTCATGTTGAAAGAAGTAAGAGGAAACATCCGAATAAAAATGGATCGACATCCCATAGTTACATATTCCTAGAACCTCCACACTTTGAAACTCAAGACTCAACTTAGTCCTTCACCTTATCACCTCCCCCTTTAGCCTAGAAGTCATCACCTTCAGGATCTGCACTTTCTTAAGGATAGACGTAAATCACTAACTCGACTACTCTTTTCGACTCTAAGGTTACCCGAGGAGGTTTGGTCACTTCATCTATTGTATACCTACATTCACCCAATCCTCTAACCATTCAACACAATACACTGAAATAAAACTCATACAAAGATACTACTAAAGGAATCATAATATAGTTCCTTATCCTAGTAGTATGTGCAAGATTCGATAAAAGCTCATAACATACATGTGACTACATCTGGCAAGCTCTCCCAATCCTAGTGTTGTCTACTACTTGCACCAGCTGAGGGGCCCAACTGAGATGGTCGAGTTGTGGGAGCTAATTGAAGAGGTGGCTAGGGCTCTATCTTCGCCCATTTGGTCAGTGTGAGACACCAGCATATAAAATGGGCTTACCACACTAGAAGCAAGAATATAAAACCCTCAAGAACATTCCTAGATGGTTCTTTCCACATCTTTTGCAAAATAAAAAAGGTACGACCACCACACGTTTGTCGGGCTGATAGGACAATTCTAAAAATCTCGTGGTCTGACTTCCCACACCCAAAGTAGACATCTCTACCAATCAAGCAATTTCTCGGTGTTTCCTTCAATATTTCTTGCAACCAGATATGTATCTCCCTCCTACCGATCTAGATGGAATACTCCTCGCGTGGTGGCAAGTACCACGACTCCGACGGGGCTATGATCGATGTCTACCACATGCCCCATGCCGGGGCAACCTCAAGGTTGTTTGTTCTAGCTCTCTTGTTCCCCTTACTTTTTCCTTGAACTTTCCATCCGCTTTAAAAATGTGAAACTCGATGGACTCTTCTTTTTCGTGAAGTCTCAAAACCTAGTACCTACCATCTTTCCCAAAGGATTGTAGGTTCGATCTCCTACTAGCTAATTTGAGTGGTCATGGCTTGTACTAACACTCTCAAGGAAGAACCGAGCTTCGCACCCATAACCTACCCATTCAGAGGCTCATTTAGGGCTGGCTGGACTTGTTAGTTTCAAGGAGGCAAACTTACAAACACGTATAGCATAAGTTATGAAATGGAAGAGTTGAACTTCATACATTTGAGATAGAATCATGAAAAGAAGGAAGTTTCCTAAAACATAATACAGCTCTCTACTATAAGTACGGGAGCGCTTTCACACCCATGAAAAAGAATCTACTTAACGTGACTTTAGACAATCTCTAGGAAACACCTAAACCTAATTTCTAATACTGCTTGTCACGATCTCGTGGGCCCCTGGAGCAACGCTCAAACCAACTTCCAACCGGCGGCATGCAAAGCCGGACGTTGTCAATAAAGAACCCACAAGAGGTTGGGGCCGATCCCACAGGGAATATGAAAGATCGAGATTATAGTCGGTAGATGAACTCGTATGGTAGTTACTTCACAATGGGGGAATTCTAATAAATAATTATAAAAATAAAGAACAATAATATTATATTTACAAATCAATAATAAAGGATAACTGTGGTTCGTGTTCCCCATGGGTTCATAAATGCCTTGGGTATACACTGTGATCTTTATCAATACTTAATTACAGAACTGATAACTTAGGTTCATTCAAACGATCGACCAATCCCTATTGAATGACTATCCTCACCATCTCGACCAAGTCTCATGAATTTTGCAAACTAACCATATCACTAAGTTCCATATATAACTATCATGCGACCACAGCTCAAGCTAATACAATGATCATCAAGATCAAGGCCCTGTTGTAAATTTCTCTACTTCCTATTCTCTACCTCTTCGATCAAAGAAAGTAAAGAATTCGGGCACTTCCTAAAGTTGTTTTCACCTCTAAGAATCATTAAAGATGAAGAGACTACAATATAAGTAATTAGTATTGGTTTTAGAATCACTTTGTGCAACCCTAGCTTGTTAATCCGCCATGGTTCCCACAATACTAGCTATGGAGGTTTTAGCCTCTCATTGTTGCAAGGTTGTGAATTGTGTTCATGATTGAAAACATAAAACAATACTTAAAAAGATGGTTGAAACATTCCTTCAATTAATCCGCAAAATCTTGAATAGCAAGTAGTAAGAACAATATGAATTTTAAAAGGTTGATCACAAGGTTAAACCAACTCAATTCTCTCTTTCAATGATATAAAATTGCTTACTACAATGTTTTCCTACTAAAATTAAGTCTATTCGTCATCCTCTATGAAAAATAAACATAAAACGTATTTATAGAGACACAAGAACTTTTCTTAAACTAATAGGACTGCTCATCTGCTGCCGAGCTCGTCACGGATCCTCCTACAACTCGTAGGGCTTTCATGGACCGTGGCATTGACTCGTGGATTGAAGTGTTGGATGAATTTTGGCTAAGTGTTAGGCCAAGGTACGATTCGTACCTACATCCTACAACTCGTACCTGCACCCGTGGCTTGATCCTCGATACTTTTGGAACTTTGTCTAAACTTCACCATGACCGGTATGGTATGACTTGTACCTTCATCTCACGGGTCGTAGGATCCTCTCGCACCGAGAATCAGCCTCCTGTGCACTTCTTCTAGATTTCACGATCGCTTACCACGACTGCACCATCATGATACGACATTTGTGACAAGTCTTGTGGGATCGGGCCTTCTAGGTTAAACTTTCAGTTTCTTATCACGGCCCTCGGTACGACTCGTAGGTCCATCCTACAGATCGGTGATTTACGGACTGCACTTTTTGCCCTTTTTTGATAGTACTTAGCTTCCTTTTGCAATTTATTGTTCCAACACCATTTATCCCAAATCAAAGGAAAAGTGCCTCGTGATTCAAGAGCAATACACCTGTCCATACTATTTTCTTAGTTTTGAGTGTCAATAGTGTTGTAATCCACAACACATCAACACCCTCAACTTAAGACTTTTGCATGTCCTCAGGCACAGAAAAAGCAAACTAAAAACAACACTCAACTAGAAATAAACTTAATATACTATAGCCGAAACTCAAACAAATTTTTGCATCAAAGAGATACAAAAACTCTATTGACCCTTCCTCATGAAACATCATCAGCTAATGTATTGCAAGCAACATCAAAACATCATATACAGGGATCAAGACATGTCATCTAACTATCAACAAGAAATCAAGTCATCACCTATGTTTTTCACACGCACTAATTGCAAAAGCAAACATAATCCATACACCTCACAAAAATGAAGTCCCCACTCTATCATGAAGTATCAAAATGAAACATGGGACTAGGCAAATGAAGCACTCACTCTTTCAAAGAAATGCAAGTATTATGCATTAGATACCATAAGTTTGCCCTTATTTTCTCTTATTTGGTTTGTTAGATGGTCAAATTAAGATCATTGCAGGACTTGATATGGCTTGTGATGTAGGCTTAGGCTCGACATGATAAACATGAAAGATTAAATGAGTGATTACCCCTTCCTTCGCACTACATCCATCGGCTACACCATTTTCCTATTTCACCCTTCATTCTTTTGGTCTTCTTTTTCTTCCCTTTTTCCCATTTTAAGAATATTTGCATGGGTGAGGTGATTTTTAACATTTTTCAATAATTTCAAGCTCTTTTGAATTTTTCTTTTCCAATATTCTCAAATTTTCAGGATTTTTACTTCTTCACCTCATCACACCTTATTTTTCACCATTTTTCTCTTCTTTTTCATTTCTTTCCTTTTTCCCGCTCCCACCATTTATGCACCCCTTTGGCTTCTAGCCACCCCTCAACTTAAGCATTTTGCTTATGTTGAGGTTCACAATATCCAAGGAAGGACCAAAGCCAACAGTTCATTATACAGGTTCATTATAAACAAATGGGTATGGTTAATATGTAAATCAAAGAAATATGGTCTAGTAAAGCTCAAAACTTGGGATCAAGGGATTCATGAAACTTTGGTATGGAAATACAGGCTAAAGTGAGCTAAAACAAAATGTCATATGATCATATTCTAACCAACCTTCCTTAACCTATGCAGAGACCAACCAGAAAGTTCAACATCTTCAACAACATACCGCACAAATACTAAGACCTCACTCATTCATGGTACATGAACTATTTTTACTTTACCTATCTGTCTAAACATGGTTTAACAAGACTAGCACTAATAATAACTAAATGGCATAAAACGATCCATTTAAATCATGTATCGTTGTCACAAATACATAGGAAAATTTTTTAAGCAAGGTCAATTTTTTCATAAACAACAAAACTAGTGCATATCCCTTGGCCGAGATTTCAAGTTACTTTTAATCAAACAAAATCATGACTAAAAACAAAAATCTAACACATGTCGATTCTACTTGATAGCATGCTCGAGGGAAAACAAACACAACAAGAAAAACCTTAGACGAACAAAATCCCAAAAATACAAGTACACCCCCTTTCTTAAAAAATGAGCCTCGGCCTCGAAGCATAAAATATAAGCATGTAGGGAAAAAGGACATACATATGGCTACCGCATTTCTCGCCAACAGCCTTATGGGCGTAGTACCTCCGCAAGCAAGAGGGCGCTAGTAGTGGCTGGTGCACTCAATGGTGTAACAATGGGGAGTGGCTCCCCTCAGTGAATGTAGCCGCTTGAACGACCTCTGTGGTAGCTGGGGCTGAATGTGGCTCACCCAAAGGGTCATGGAAACTAGCAAACTTGGGCTAAGCCGTGGGTGGAGCCTTCTCCTATAATCCTCTCATACCAATCATATGTGATGTATGGGTCTGTATGCTCTCTAGTCTAGCCCGGTTGCTTTCTTCTCTCTATTCTTCTTTCTTCTTTTTTGACTCTCCTCTAGCCTCATCAGTAGCCTTTCTACCCTCTTCTTCTTAGCGTACCCATGGATGGCTCCCAATATGCCGCTAGATCAATATCCTCATCAAGCTCGGCATCTAGGTCTGGAGAGTAGGGCTACATAACTGTTGGTTGTCGTGATGACAACTCAACCACTTGACTCTGAAGAGACCCCAACTCCACACGAAGACTACTCGTCTCGACTCCATGCGGGCATGAAGGGCCCGAGCTACTGCATCTATCTTTGTATTTGACCCATGGATTTACATTCTCCATCATTGCCCGAATTTTGCACTCCGGCCATGGTCAATCTTCTAGCTTCGGAGGAAATCCTCTATGGTACCAAGATGTGCCTTGATGGTGCTGAAGTCTGTGAGCTATGCACTAGAGTGGCTGAGGTACTAGGAGCCGACTCGCAGGACGGCAGATTCGTAGCCTGGTCTCGCTCTACTTCCTGTGTGGTGGGGACATTCACCCGTGCGTCCCTGCCGGCCAGCTACTAGTATGGTTGTAGACAGTCTCGATCTTCTTACCGGGTTCATCTCATCCTAGATAAAACCTATATTAGCAATTCTTGCCCAATCAATATCTCATCACCCTTCAACTCTCGCCTCCCGCACAAACTCTATACAAGGTCTGGGAATGGGATAGTAGTGCTTACTCCCACGCCCGGTCTTATATCTCGTAGAGCTATGATCCTCGGGATGTTAAGAGGGTAGTAAGACATGAGGCATGCCACAAAAGTTGCTCTGTCGCACTCGCCGTGTTACAAGGGAATCGTGGGTTCTAATCGATGTCGCACTGTCCAGCTTGTGCTTTTTCTATAAAGTTCAAGGAGCCCTTGTTACCTGCTTTCCCCCTGTGACCCAATCAACGTCATCTTTATTTTCAGTAATCACCCGGCTAACCACTCCAGCTGCCTTCTCTCGGGCGCAGGTAGTTGTTTGACCAAGCCATGGCCTCAACCCTATAGTCATATTCTAGTCTTATCCTTGTTGGTCTGAACTTCAGGTCCATATAACATCCGTGCAATGGTCTGATCGGATACATCTATTACTCGCCCTCGGACTAGAAACACCTCCAAACAAGGTTGATCCTTTATCTTTTGCCCCTCCCTTGCTTTTTCCTCCATTGTGGCTGATAGCCGGGCATAGAACCCCGAGGATCTCATCTCGCGTATTGTGGGGTCTTGGCCATCCATTCTAACCCATAGCTAAAATATGCTTCATCTCCTCAACTGTTCAAGGGAATTAGTGAGGATCTACGGTTCTTCTGGATGCTTCTTTTGGTTTGTTCTTGGCTAAAAGTTTCTATCTTTGTTCATATATTTCTTTAGCACCCGGCGCTTCTCCACCGCATTATTCTGCCTTCTCTAGCAAAAGGGTCTCTGCCATGTGCAAACTGGCCAAGGGCCTCCTCCACTTCATCATCAATGCTTTCCACATCATTCCTCGGCCCTTCCACTTTCCGCTGTTGGAGTCGGCTTTTGGCCTTTGTTGTTCCTCTCTAGCTCCTCTTTAGACCGGGGAGCTTGAGCGGCGTGGCCGTGGTTGCTTGGCCAGCTATTGTATCTGCCCTAGTGGTCCTTGGTTCCTCCGTGTTCAAACCACTAGGTGTATTCTCTTTCTTATAAAAGTCAAACTCCGATGATACTATCCTAACCGCCTCCTCTGCCTTGGTTTCGCCCGTGTTTGTATTTCATAGTACCAAGAGAAAGAGGTTAGTTGTCCATTTTAGAAAAAGAAAAAACATGAAGATAAGTTCAAAATCTTATCACGAGTCTCCACTACGAGTCGTACAACGAAGGCAATGCACTCGTGAGAAGTCCTTGATGATGCCTCACGACTCTGGGTGTGTACGACTCATACCATGAAGGCACTGGCCTGTACTCGAAGTCATATGCATGAAGTCCCCTTTTAATAAATTTATTTTTCACCACGATTCATGGTAAGACCCGTAGGTCGATTCCACAAGTCATAGGGTGGGCTTCCCAGATAAATTTTTCGTGATAGGTGGTACGAGCAATTAGCATAACCGTAGTGTCAACCTATGACCTGTACTATGCCGCACTTTTTAAACCACATTCATGATTCTTCTCACAAAGGTGTAAGTGTTTGTTTTGCACACTTTTAAGTACTCAGATTTTCCCAGGTCTAAGCATATTGTAAACTCCATTTTTACACTACTCAATCCTCCCTTTTTTCAATCCCTGCCCGTAACTCCTTTTAGGTGTTCCAAGGCCAAAGTTCAATAAATTTCAAGTGGGTTTCCAAATATTTGTGTTTTCATAATCAATTTTTCAAGAATACTTAGTGATTCTTATGGGTTTTGATTCCCTTTTAAGTTCACTTTCAAACATTTAGAGCTTGCAATGTAAATGACTCTGATATTTTCTTTTTGTTTCCATTGGGTAGCACCGGCATGGGCTTGGCCGACTTGGATTGAGCAAAGATTTGCTTGATTCCGTTGGTGGTTGAGTTACGGGTTGTGGGTATGGGTGAGTTGAAATTTGTGAGCCTTGAGAGTTTATCGTGGGAAGGGGGTAGCTTTAGTTTAAATAGCTTAGGTCTTATTTAAATAAATCTGGTCATGTCGGGTTTAAGTGGAATTATTTTTGAGCCATCACGCCGCGCCGAACAAAGTCGAGGGAGCTAAACCTTACCACTCATTCCCAACTCGTAGTGACTTTAACAAATGAAAACTTACCTAGTGACCTATGAGTGATCTCAAGACTCGGTACCATTGAGGTACGAATAGTAGGATGAATCGTAGGTCGTACTTTGCTTCGAATTTTCTTTTCACCACAATTGTTGCCACGGCTCGTGACGCACTCACCACGAGTCAGATGAGATCTTGTAGCAGAAAATTTTTCTGTTTCATTCGTTTTTGTTTCCTACACAATGAGCACACATTAGTTCACTAACTTGGGTTGCCTCCCAATAAGCACTTGATTTGAAGCCGCGGGGCACGACGCAGTGGTATAGTTACTAGATTTTCACCAACCACCACTTGGCCGCTCCTAACAAGCGCTTGATTTAACGTCGAGACGGTCTAAGTCTCTTGACTACTCTCAGAATCTTCGTCAATGACTCATACTCATCCTCAAGTGTTGAGATCACACTAAATTCCTTTGGTTGCTTCATGGTCCGACAGATGTTGAAAGTTACCTCTTCTTTGTTTAGCTTTGGAACTTTAATAGGCCCAACCCACATCTACTAGAGCTCTCCCAAAGAGCGAGGAATGGTCACCCTGCACGATGGGGACCTTACAATCGACCTCGCAATCCAAGATCACGAAGTCTGCTGGGAATATGAACTTATCAACCTTGATGAGCACATCAACTAGAATTCCCGCTGGCTCACACGTTCTATCGACCATCGCAGCCGTGTGTTGGTCGGTGTGGGGCTCCCAATCCTAGCTTCTGAAAACCTCCAAGGGAATTAGATTAACTCTATCTCCCGCATCACGTAGTGCCCTTGCAAACTTGACATTACCTATGGTGCAAGATATCATGAAGGCACCTGGGTCTTCCTTTTTCTGAGCTAAGACCCTTGTTGTTATGGCACCATAGTGATGGACATTGTCAACCAGCTCATAGCTTACGATGTCACCAGGTCCTTCATGAATTTTTTCATATTCCGCATCTCATTTCTTAGTGCTTGACCAATGGTATATTCATAGAAAGTTGTTTAAGCATTGAAAGAAATTTTTGGAACTTACCGTTGTCCGCCTTTTTCTTCATCCTTTGTGGGAATGGTGGCGATGGTCTTGGGATAGCCTTTTTCACTAGAGTTGCCCCTTGATCAATGTTGTTGCATTCCTTCACCCCTAGCCTCTTGCAACTCATCATGTTGTGTCTCAGCACCACCTCTCTTCTTCCTCAATCACGCTCACTTTCCTCCGTTCAACTTCAATAGGGAACGGGGTCAACTATGGTTTTACCACTCCTAGTCATCACCGCTATGCAATGAGCATCATTCTTTGACTCGACTTGTTTCTAGGAAAGTGTACCTTTGCCTAGGGTTCACATGCCGACAATTGCCCAAGTTGGTATTCTATCTACCTAATGGCGGTGGCGTGATATTCCACTTTCTGACCCATGCTAGATAAGTTACTTGAATTTCTTTTTAACCGATCATCCATCTCAACTTTGCAAGCATTTCTGCCTATTATGCTCTCCAACTTGATTGTCCGGCCTCCCCTTCTCGTGCGTTGGGAGGCACATAGACCCAGCCTCGGCGATATCCGTCATTTCTTCTCCTTCTCCTCTTTCTCATGAAATCAATGACTCCTATCTCGAACCCGGTTCCTATTATAGTTGTTCTATTGGTTCTCGACTCTGATTTAACCTTGGTGCCAATTGTCTTGTCCGCACGTCTGGGTGTTGGCTTGAAACCCGCCACTTGGCCATCTAGGAAGTTTGTCTCTTCTTCAGAATTAGGAGTGGATTCGTTCCCTGCTCCTTCCTGAGTTCCCACGCATTTACCTTTTTTTGCCTCGCTCCCATGATATGATTTGTCAAGAAATCCAATGTTGTGCGCATGTGAGCCAACTCCCGATCGTGTTCTTCCTCCTTCCTTCATTGGTCCGCGCAAATAAACCAACAACAACATATGTACCTACAACTGCATCAGCCTCCCTCGTATGTCAGGCCCTGGTTGTCTTAGTCACCTTTAAGTCAAGGATAGTGGCTACTTCCTCCCGTGTGTGACCTATCAATGCTCCTCCAAGAACCGTGTCTTCTACACCCTTGGTGCTATTATTAAGAGACTTGTAAAAAATTACCAACGAACTGTCATCTGGGATTTTATAGTTTGGGCACTTAGTCAACTTCTTTTTGAACCTCAACCAGGTTTCATGAAGTGCCTCCGTCTTAATTTGCCGACAATTATAGATCTCATCTTTTAATCGTAACATCCTTGATGGGGGAAAGAATCTCTCCAAGAAGGCTTGTTTAAGCTCCCTCCAAATGGTTGTGGAGTCATTGGGAAACTCCGATAACCACAAAGTAGCTTCCCGATAGAGAAAGGGAAGAGTCGGAGTCGTATGGCATCCTGGCTTACTCCGGGCAACCTGTATGCCTTGCATATTCCTAAGAAGTTCATCAAGTGCAGGTTGGCGTCATCCGTCGCGTGGCCACTGAACACCCCCTTCATGTTTAACAATTTAATCATGGTGCTCGTAATATCAAATTTAGCCCCGGGGCCAAGGCAGTGGTGGTACAATTGCTCCAGTTGACCCAACTTCATCATTGTCTGGGTCCTCATCATCAAAGAACTGAGGGGCAAATCTCCGAGCTTGGATGCCCCTCCCATGTCGTCCGCTGTTTACCACCTATCTCACATCATCGCCTTGCCGAAATGCACCTAACCGGAATTAGCTCGCTTCCAGCTTCTTCAGCCAAGCGGGCTTTTGCTCAAGGTTCTCCATTCTATACTGTGCTGGTTCTATTTGGTGATTTAGTGGAACAAGAGGGTCTCCTCTACTCCGAGTGCTTTGAATTCACTGAGGACACCATGGGTATCAAAAAAACAAAATAAAACATACTAAATAAATAACTACCAAAAAGTCAAATAGAAGCAAAATAACCTAGTGTTAGCTATATTCGCCGGCAACGGCACCACTTTTTGCTAACTCTCAAACCACACTTTCAACTGAACTATATACGGATGTTGTCAATAAAGAACCCAACTTAGAGGTCGGGCCCATCCCACAGTGGGAATATGAAGATCTAGATTATAGCTCTGCAGATGAACTCATGGTAGTTACTTCACAATGGCGGGATTCTAATGAAAATAAACAACAGTAAGGATTATATTTACGAATCAATAATTAAAGGATAACTAGGCTTGTGTTCCCCATGGGTTCATAACGCTTTGGGTATACACTGCGGATCTTTACCAATACTTACTTACTGTAACTTATAACTTAGGTTCATTCAAACGATCGACCAATCCTTATTGAATGACTATTCTCAATTACTCGACCAAGTCTCATGAGTTTTGCAACCAACCGTTATCAGTAAGTTCCAGATATAACTATCTTGGCGTAATTGGCGCCTCAATTCTAATACAAGTGATCATAAAGATCAAGGCTCGTTGTACCCCTTTACAAAATCTTCTACCTTCTTCGACCAAAGAAAGTAAAGAATTCGGGCACTTCCTAATGTTGTTTGTTCCGCTAAGAATCATTAAAGATGAAGAGACTACAATATAAGTAATTAGTATTGGTTTTAGAATCACTTGTAACCCTAGCTTGTTAATCCGCCATGGATTCCCACAACCTCTAGCTATGGAGGCTTTAGCTTCTCATAGTTGCAAGGTTGTGAATTGTGTTCATGTGATTGAATACATATAAAAACAATACATACAAATATGGTTGATAAAAACTATTCCCTTCAATTAATCCGCAAAATCTTGAATAACAAGTAGCAAGAACAATATGAGTTCAAGAAAAGATTGATCACAAGGTTGAACCAACTCACCTCTTTTCATGATGTAAAATTGCTTACTACATTGCTTCTACTAAAATTAAGTCTATTCATCATCCTCTTTGAAAATAAACATAAAATGTATTTATAGAGACACAAGAATCCTTTACCCAAACTAATGTGATCGCTTTCCATATCTGCCGTTGAGCTTGTCGTGTGGTCCTCCTAATACTCGTGAGGGGCTTCTCACGGATCATGGCATTGACTCGTGGCTTGAAGTTGGCTAAATTTTTGGCTAAGTGTTGGGCTAAGGTACGATTGTACCCCACATCCTACGACTCCTCGTACCTTGCACCCGTTGCTTGATCCCGATACTTTGAACTTCCGAACCACGACCGTTATGGTACGACTCCTACCTTCATCCTCTCATGGGTCGTAGGATCCTCTCAGATGGAGAATCACCTCCTGTGCAATTCTTCTGGATTTCATCATGATTGGCTTACCATGACTCGTACCATCATACTACGACTCCGTGACAAGTCTCATGGGATCAGTATTCCAGGTTAAAACCTTCACTTTCTATCACGACCCCCGCACGACTCGCGTCCATCCTATCGCATCATGGACTACACTTTTTGCCCTTCTTTTGCACACTTTTAGCTTCCTTTTGCAATTTATTGTTCCAACACCCATTTATCCCCTTAAATCAAAGAAAAGTGCTCAGACCCACATAATTACAAGTCCATGCTATTTTCTTAGTTTCAGCTGCCAATAGTGTTGTAAATCCCAATATCAGCCTCATATTGATACATGGGACTTGGAGCCATGAATGGCTCCAAGTTAACCCATGGCACATGGGCCATCACATAAACAAGAGCATATATCAGTTGTAAGTAAAACATAATATAAGATGAGTGGAAGTCTCGCATATCAACAAATCATAAAAAATACAAAAACTTACAACGCTGAATCATCTACACAACTTTCTAAAATCTCTAATCATAACATGAGCTATATTGGCAATAAATCAACAACCAGCTTGCTAAGTCGATACCGAAGATATAGACATAAAAACATAAACTTATAAGTGTCTCGAAGATGAGGATTCACCTAGATATAAGCAACTGTCCGTTGAGGGGCGAGACTAATGTCGGGATTGAGACTGGTCACCTAAACTTATGTCACGAGATGATATATCATAGAGTATGCGATCAGTACTATGAATATATTAAGTATGTAGAGTAAGTAAATTATTCTAGTAAAACTGTATAGGAAAGGTCATGAGTGTAAAATCGTATAAAACATGAGATCATGATCGTAAATTTAACATGTGGCTCAAGGCTTCCGAAACTGTAAAATAATGTTAACTATGAAACTTTTCATAACTAAAACCTCGTAAAATATGGGTGTTTTGAGCCAAAATACCATGTCGTATTATCATAAGACATGAACATAATAATATATAGAAAACTAAGGAACAATGGGAGACTTGTCACAACTGATATCATCATGATAGAGATTACATGATGCCCAACTATGTTGCTCAAGTGGGAAGAGCCATCCTAAGCCTTTCTAGGGTAAATAACGATGGAGGTGTGATATCAAATGTGTGCCCCCGTGGCGGTGGAAGCACTCTCTTGAGAGATCCCAAATAAGAATATATACCTACGGTGGCACGTAGTTATGAGACAGGGATCCTCGAAATCCATGGCCTACTCGGTGCTAGAAACTACTCCCATAACATGTATATAGCGCATAATTATATTCTCAAAACATAGCTTAAATTCGAATAGTAGGAGTCTTGACTCCAAAATATCTCTTTAATACTGATCTTGTATTTCTTGGCTAAAATCATGATAAAATAAGCTTAACTTTATAAGGAGCTAGCCCAAATCATCAAATCATACATACTTAAAATAAGATTCAAAATATGAAATCATGGTATCATGTTAAGAATTATAAACATCCATGCATACTTTAATAATTGTTCATCACACTTGAAATCAAGGGCTTATAAGCTTGAAATTAATAAATAATGCATAATTGGATATAATCTTCATAAGCTTGAAATTATGAATTAGTAAGGAAATCAAGAGTCAAATATTCCCTTATAACCATAATTCACCAAATTGGAACATGAGAGTTGAATCCATATAAAGATTATGGATAATTTCATCAAATTGGTCTAACCCTAAAATTTCACAATTTAGAACTTGAGAAGCAGAGATCATAGAATTGAACTTAAAACGGGCATGAAGGTCGGTGATTTCCCCCATTCATAACCCTACATACCTAGGCTTGATGAATTTGTAACTTGACTTTAAAACCCAAGAGAATTCAGGAAGAAGGTGATGAAGAACCTTAGGCTGCCTTTAGAGGATTTGATCTTCACTTATAGTTCTAGGAGTAGAATGAGGGTTAGAATGAATAAAATCCTCTAAAATACTCTTTGATGCTCGAAACTACTTAGTTTAGGAGTTAGGAAGTTATGAATTACGAAAATACCCTTAATAACTCCGCAGAAATATGGACTCCGCCAGAACTAATGGATCACCCAATGACCCGTTAGTCCACTTAAAGGGTCAGCATTCACCACTCATTGCCACCGGAGACATTTTCCAACTTTCGATTCTTTCTTGATGTTCAATTTGATGTTTCGTCATGTCACTTAATGGGTCACTTAATGCAAACCAAGACTCTTTGAAACTCGGAGTTTTCCACCAATATTTGCGAATTAACGGGTCATTTAATGACTCTTAGGTGACTTAACGACTCACCCGATGAATCGCTCTATGATCTCGTGTACTTTATCCATATTTTACTAAACTGCTCATAACATTTTACTCCAAACTTTGATTTATGCAAGGTCAGATGCGTTGGAAAGAAGACTTAAAGGGATTTAATTTGATGTATTGAATCACCCAAAAATACTTCTTGAAAAGGCTGATCATTGCAAGAAATTATATGATAATTTCAAATGTTAAGAAGGCTCTCAACTCAACTTTCCAGGCCGGAGGTTCCTTATGACCTTAATTTGTATCCAATTCACTTTTCACACACTTAAGGATTGATATTAACACCCCGTTTCCATAGATTTATTTTTCTTTTGTCTATCCACACATACCTATAATGGTTCTAAACTTAGCTCAAAAGTCCGAGGTGTTGAAATATCTCAATTCATGAGTCATGGGTTTAGTCTTAGAAACTTTTGGGGTGTTACAGGAAGGAACATCACTAAATAAGGGAGGGAATAATATAATCAGAGTCGGTGTATTATTGTGCTACATTTTTCATACTTAATCATGTTAGCTTGTTTTGAAAAAGATGAGTCAATAATAGAAAGTATGTAGGTTGTAAAATGAAGAACTTCTTTGTGGATATGTTGTGGATTGTTCATGAATTTATGAACCACTTATTCATGTGTTATGTTCTAGTTTCTTGAGTGAGAGTTGATATAGGTGACAAATAGTGTGAAAAGAAGTGTTTGTTGCATATAAGTAAGGATTGTTGAGGACAAACAATGGTTAAAATTTGGGGGTTTGAAATTTACCAACTTATCACTAAATACCCACATCTATCACTTTATTTAAAAAATACTTAAAAATATCTTCAACAACAACATATGTTGTTGTTGAAGATATTTTTAAAAATATTTTTAGATGATTTAGCAAGTAACACATGAAGAAATACCAAAATGTGCAAGGTGTGAAAAACAAGAGTTCGAGAATATTTGACCTAGTGAGATAGGCGCTAGGAGCCTATACTTTAATGAAATTTATACCAGATTGGTTTTATGG
This sequence comes from Datura stramonium, assembly GCA_018107945.1. Classification (NCBI taxonomy): domain Eukaryota; kingdom Viridiplantae; phylum Streptophyta; class Magnoliopsida; order Solanales; family Solanaceae; genus Datura; species Datura stramonium. Next base: position 86,220 of record JACEIK010002242.1, on the reverse strand, counting down.
CTAGCGTGGTGCAATTAGACCTCAAACTTCAGAAGAATTTTTTATCAACACCTTGACGAACCAGTGACGTGGCGCGCTAGAGAGGTTTGGATTTGGAAAATTCTTTTCTAACACGTGTCACACCAGGTCCAGAGATGAAGAATTTTAACTAACACCTTGGTGAGATAGGAGAAGTGGCATTCTAGAAGCCAAAATTTAAAGAAAATTCAAGCTAAGTCCGGCGAGATGGATTAAGTGGAAGGCCAGACTGCTCGATGGATTTTTGCTTAATTCCAAAAGTTGAATTACTTAATGGAAAAATAGTCATTTGTTACCATGCTTATAAATACTTTGTCTAGAGTATTTGTTAGGAATCTATAAATCAGATCGATCATTGTACGAAGTCTTTTTGGGGAGAGAAAAGAAGTCCATTTTCTTCTTAGATTTTTCTTTTTACTTTTTATCTTTACAATTTGAATGATGAATTCATTGGTTTTGCACTTGAATATGAGTGGCTAAACTCCTGTTCTAGGTTTTGGCCATGGCTTGATGGTTGTATTTGAATATTTATTTATGCTAGATGTTTAATTCTTCTTTTCAAGATTGTTTATGCTTACTTGATTTCATGCTTATTCTAGACCGATCCTCCTTTCAATATTATCTCGGCTTGCTCGTTGGTTGAACTCGAGAGAGGGAACTAATGAGGGTTAAAGGAAGCCATAGAGTAGGTTTCCTATCTTGTTCAAAAGTTCAAGAGTTTATTTCATTATTGAGGATAAGTATATACAATCGCAACCCTACCAGCTTTAGCCAAGTATCGTCAATCATCGTCTCATGTTTCTCCTACAACCATAGGGATATAGGTGTTAGGTTCATGAGATGTTTTAGCTATTCAGGAGAATAGTTGAGAAGTGAGCTCATAACTTGCAACTAGCAATCCTAGAAGGATTTTGTCTTGCATATCTGAATCCCAAAACTCAACTCCGAAGCAAAAGTGTCAAGACCCTAGATTTTAATCATCATCTAAATTACACCAAGATTATCCTCTATCGAGTGATCTCAGTGGTATATTTCCCCAAACTCAGACCAACTTAACCCAAACTCTGGCCTCCTTAGTCATGTAGGAGAAGGAGAGTGTCGAATGAGTGTCATTTCACTTCTTTCCCACCGAGATGAATGCCCTCCACATAATGTGTGGACAATGTAACGATATGGGGGCTTCTCAAAAAATATGAAATATATCTGGTTCCATCATTGGCATGCCAAGGAATGCATTGAAGGACCTAGCAGTGAAGCGGACCACATCAGACCGTACCTTGATATTTGTGCTCTGTCCATAAGAGGTGTTCCAATTGGCATAAAAATTCTCACTAACGTGGAGGTTTCACCCTTTGGCTCGAAAACACATTACGCAAATTCAAATCACGGACAAGGTCACGAATGGCGGGGAACTCAAGTGTCAGACGGCCTTCATCAATCCATATCTCCAGGGCATATTTAGCTTCTTTCTGAGCATTGGAACCATTTGAGTACATGCTCCTCCACAGCCTTAGCTACACTACCTCCTGTAAAGGGGTGCCCTTGGAACTGAAACTCGGTGAAAGAATCTCTTTCTAATCTTTTGAACCCCTTTCTCGAGATTGCTACCTCATTGCCTTTGTTTGCATATGAAGCCATAACACCTGCCCACCAAAATCTATACCAAAACCAAATTAATCCGTGGACAAGGCTAGATAATTAGATGTAGGGAGAAGCAAAAATGATCCCATATTTAATTAGCTAGAATATTCATGAGAATTTGTCAAATAGGGTACTCAGACTTCCCATATTATCATACCAAATCTCAAAAACTCAATTTATTCACGAGCTTTATATCATAACTCACATTCATGATTTCACCACACATTATTATTTTTCATTCTATCCACAAGAGTGCTCAAATTTTCCACTACCTCATTACTAATTATTAATTCTTAATTCTCATCCACAACAACTCAAGTGTGGGAGTAGTCACAATATACACCGAACCAAAATGTTCATTATTTTCACTAACTTTCCACACTAAGTTGGTATGAATTTTCAACAACCCACTATTTTTACAATTATAGAATCATATTGTTCAAGCAACATCTTCCTCTACAAAAGTAGCCAATTTCAAGAATTTCATGAAAATCTATACCACTTCATTCACCACCTCTTCACACCCACAACTTAAAACCACAAAAATTCAACCAAATCAATCAACCCAATCAAGGATAATATTATTACGAAAAACATAGCGATTTTTAAGCCACAAAAAAATCCATATAATAAAGTTCATGATTCTTGCCCAACAATGGTGATTTTGGATATTTGATTTGGGGAAGAGAGGGTAACGGGAGCATGCTTACAAAAATAAATACTAAAATAAGGAAGAAATTGACTTACCCGAGTTGAAGAATCTTGCTTCACCAAGCTTTGGAGAAGACAACAATGGGGGAAATGAAGGGGAAAGTTATGGCTAACTAGGAGAGAGAGAGAGCTCCTTCTTTTTCTTCTTTTTTCTTTTTTAGAGAGAGGAAAATAATGGGAAATAAAAAAATAAAAGGTATGGGTGAGGGAGTTATATTACCTAGGGTCATTGGGCTGGGCTTGACCTAGACTAAAAAGTTTCTGCAGAAATCGGGCGCCGGCATGGTGCCGGGATTGCATGCCCAACACTTAGAGAAAATATTTTCTTGGGTCCATGAGGCTGGCGGTACGCTAGCCATTACGCTCACTTGGAAAAAAATAATTCTAATGTTTCACACCGGCACGCCATGCTAGGTATTTTGCCCTGCATTCTAATTTTTCAGCTTTTCTTTTTCAACTTTTCTCCTCAAATTCTATTCGACTCTGCAAAATAGAAATGTATCAAAAGACCGGTTTCCTCCCACCAAGCCTTATTTATAGTTGCTGGGCATGAAATTCATGTGTTTCTTGGCCCTGCAACGTTGTGAATATGGGGATTACACATAACACGATGTAACCTCACTCTTCCAATAGAGAGAGATGATCTCGCTACTTGATTTTTCAAGGTCTTCCTGTGATACATACTTCTCTAATTCCTTTGTAGATATCGTGCTTTACCACTATGATGATCTTTAACCTCAATAGGCGAGGTGGAAACTGTAAGCCGCCGGATACACGTAAATCGTTTCCCGACCATCCACTATTCGTCACTCGCAGTTTACACTCGGATGGAACACGATACTTGGAGTCACAAGTGACCCCAAGTTAACCTCTGGTCTATCATACATTGGCATCCTAAGTAATATACAAATACATACAGCGGAAGTTTAAAGAAAAAATATAAATACTTGAAGGGAATAAACTAGTTCATAATATTTGGAAATATTAGAACAAAGCTACAAGTCTAAAAAACCAATCTCGAGTGTGAAAATAAATCTACATCTCGAAAGCCACTATGACTGATGAGTTGTCGGGAGTCGCCCGCCGTAAACTCAGAATCTAAATAAAGAGGAATGAAAGTATAAACGAAGCAATAAATCTCATTCCTCGAAGTATGAGGACTCACCAACTGGAATAGACGAGATCTTTGGAGAGTGACGGCTAACGAGGCCAGGCCGAGATCCCGTAGTTGTATCATAAAATGATATAACATAAAAGTATGTGTACATTTGAATGTACTAAGTAAGTGAGAAGAACATAGCATAATGTGATAAATAAAGAAAATGCTGAACCGAAAAGACATGCAATGGCCAACTAAAACTACCTAACCGAATAACCGAAATACTAAGGTTGTCTGGGAAAAGACCTCTGCCCGATGGTCAAAGCATGTTCTAGGTCTGGAATACCGATCTGCACTCAAACTGAAACTGACTGAACTGACTAGTGGGAGAGTCTATAACCGACATATAACCACTTGAGATAGACGTGGAGTCCGAGGTATGTATGAAGGACCCACATAACTTGCGAAGGTATAAAGGCATGAACCGGGTGATCATAAGAGTCTCGGGGCCAATCAGGCCAATAAATACTGCAACCTACGCTGGCAGAATTGTGGTTCAGAACCGAAGCGCTGGAAACCCCGGTCCGCTTTTCGTGTTAAGTCCTAACCCCACCGGATAGTTCTAGATTGAATACTAGGGCCGATATCTTTCAAACTAGGGTCAAAGACTAGTTAGGTATACATAACTTAAAGTACCCCGAGAGTCTTACTAAACTAGATTATGAAACTGGGTTCTAAGACTAGTCAGAGCTGCTTATCTGGAAGCGCGTCGTAAACCGTCTACGAACAAACTAAAATATGATAATCAGTCCTAAGTGGCTAGAGTTGTATAACTAAAGTGTCATGACTTCATAATGGACCAATGAAACTAAATTAATCCATTCTAATAACTGGAAGGTACTATTGACACCTCGGGAAATTCTGTAGTCAAACTGATCAGCTGACATTTTCTGACTGACACTAAGAATTCTATCCTTCTTACTAAAACTAATCGTTAATATTCTTACTAGATTCAATGCAGTCAACAATACTTAGTTCTCCAACATAGATAAAATCAATCTAAAATTTGATATCCAAACACTAATGCAAATCCCAAATTTTTTTCTACTTCAGGGAATAGGGATGAATTTCACTTCACAAGATTTAACACCATTTCAATCACAAACCTAGGAAAATATATAATATTGACATGGTATAATATTTCACATGATTTAGATGATGTAAGACTAGCAATTTCTTGACATTCAAGAATCTCTGGCTACATCTGATAGAGAAATAGGGAGCAATTTGGGGACGCAAAGGAAGAACTATTCCCTTGTTAAATTCCCAAAACTCCGGTGAAAATCCTAAAACATTTCTTTTGAGAAATTGAGGATAAAATATTTCCTAGCTCTTGCTCAAAATCCTAGGAGAAGATCTACGATCTGTTTCCTTCCTAAGGTCTGAGTGGGGAATGAGGAAAGAAACCGTTTAACCCAACTAATATGTCAGAAATTATGTTTAAACCAATGAATAAAGTTTAGGAGGGTAGAAATTTACCGAAAGTCCCTTGAAAACTCTTAAGGAAATCTCGATTGTCAGTTCTCACGGTGACCTAACGGGTCGTGGTCGCAAGGACGACAACTCGTGGTCACACTCCTGAGGTGCACTGCCTGGAAAAAACTGATCCTCACAAGGGACATAATGAGTTGTGGTCAGTGACCACGACTCATGGTCACCTCTTGTGGACTATACTTTCATAATTATCTTTGAGTCCTCATGGGTGACACCACGACTTAAAATCCCAAATGAGTCGTGGTGAGGACCCGTTAAGAAGACTTTTCACATCCCCAATTCCTAACCACGACTTGACCATGAGTCACCCAACGGTTCGTGGCATGGACTGTTCGGGTCTTTTGAGAACTATGTGCAAGTGCACGTGGTCGAACAAGTAGTAAAATGGCTCAAGTAAGCAAATTATCATCCTACGTGGATCGGACCAAGGTACACCGAATCATGTCAATGAACTTTAACTCTAAAAATGCAGACAACAGTTTAAAGAACATTTTGGGAGTTTGTTTCCTAATTTATACTAATCTAAAACTAATTTACAAATTGAGTCTCAACTATAGTAATGAGCATACTGAGAAGTGAAGCCAACATGCAAAGAAGTATTTATCGATACAAATCGGGTTAATTCTTCCTTCTGGTTGCTAGTCAAGAATTATTGCCTATGGATTAAAACTCTCATATTCAACCCCACTTAAGAATCATGAACCTTCCACCTACATTTCGTGATAAAAAGAAATTCATGTTCTAGCCATACAAAACCGATCTCGTAATCGACTAATACGACTTCAGATATATTTATTCTGAAGATAAATCATTTCTCAATTTTTCCAAACTAAGAAGAGATCATATCCTACCAATTCACAACTTCTTCCAATTTCTTTTTCTTTCTCGAGATGAAACCGGACTTTTTAGATATACGTTAACATTGGCCACATATTAATGCAACAAGAACAAGAATTGGATAGAACAACCATGAAAGAAAAGATGAAAACCAAATGATCCGGAACCTCTTGGATGTTGTCACCTTCCTTCACATGCTACCGTTTCCAATCGCGATAGGTGATCTCCCACTTGATTCTCGCCCTTTATGTCCTTAATTTCTAGGTCGAACTTACAACAAGATCCATCTCGATCAGCCCGGGTTTTGCATCCTTCTTATTAAACAGATACCAAATCGCTGCATGACGTGGTACACACCCCGCTACTGCGAACCCACCCAAGAAATTCCAATTTATCAAAAGCAAACACCAATGCTAGCATCTCTTTTCTGTGGCCGTAATTTTCTGGGGCGCTGTCTGTTTTGTTGCATAATGAATAGAATGAAATATTTCTATTCCTCCACTGCCCCAACACAGTTCCCACAGCCACATCACAGCATCACACATCACCAAATGGTTGTTCCCAACTGGAGAAATAAGGATAGGTTCTTCTATCACTCGCTTCAACCTCGAATGCTTTGACACATTCATCATCAAACTCGAACTTCACCTCTTTTCTAGTATCTGCATATAATGGTCTAGAAATTTTGGAGAAGTTTTTGATGAACCGTTTGTAGAACCCCCGCATGCCCGAGAAAACCGTGAACACCTCTTCGACACGTGGTGGTAGCTTCTCAATAGATCTTCGACTTAGCACGATCGACCTCCAACCCCTTTCAAGACACTTTATGACAAGGACAATAATTCCTTGACTAAGAAATGACATTTCTCCCGGCCAGAGTACAAAGTTGATTCTTCACGCCGAGTTAGCACTTTCAAGATTCTGTAAACAAGTAGCAAACCATCACTAAACACAGAGAAATCATCCATAATACTCGATGAAATCCTCCACCATGTCTTGAAAGATCGCTATCATGCATTTTTGGAATGTGGCGGGTGCATTGCATAACCCAAATGGTATCCGCCTAAAAGCATATGTCCTATAAGGACATGTGAAAGTAGTCTTCCGATCCTCCTAAGTATGGCTATTTGGTTATAGCCAGAAAATCTATCAAGGGAAACAATAATATTCTTGTCCAAATTAACTGTCCAATATCTGACAATGAACGAGATAGGATAGTGATCTTTCCTTGGGGCTTCATTTGGCTTTCTATAGTCCATTCAAATCCGCCACCAGGATGTCGTGTAGGGACAACTCATTTTTTCATTGGTGACCACGGTCATCCTCCCTTCTTTGGAACGCACTGAACGGGGCTGGCCCATTCACTGTCCGAAGCCAGGGATATACCACACTCGCATCAAGCCACTTAATTATTTCTTTCCCAACTAATGCCTTTCATTGCCGGACCAACCTTCGCCAAGGAGTTGCTCTTGTTCATTCCACAGTACTATGTGTGCAAAAGCTGGATAGATACCTTGGAATATCTGACACTTGCCAGCCCATTGCTTTCTTCCTTCCGAGGACCACCAATGCTTACTTTTCCTGTGCCTCGTCACCCCACGAGATGATGATTGAAAGTATCATCTTCCAAAGACATATTTTAAATGGGAGGCAATGCTAATTCTAGCTTTGGTGCTTCCTCAATAGATGGTTTCGGCAATGGTTCCAGAGACCTTATAAGCGGTTGAAATTCCCGCCTCGGATAGCTTTGTGGCTCATTCAAATATTTGTACCACTCATAAGCATCTCTATCTCCGAAATGACGGAGTTCAATAACGTTCTTTCCACCGGGTCTTGAGATTCAACAACTGGACGAATTTCGCCGATCAAGCACACCGATTGCTGAAAGCTCCTCATGTATGGTCGGAAGTTTCATGGCCTTATATACATCAAATACCTCATTCTTGTCAGGACCGCATAGCTGCCTTGAAGCTACATCACCGCCGCTTCCCTGCCGCCAAGAAAGGACGCCCCAAAATAAAATGGGACTTCCGCATCCGGCTCAAAATCCAAGACAACGAAGTTCAATGGAAGATAAGGGAGCCCACTTGCAATTCAGCACGCCCTCCACAATGCCATCTGGTCTAGCCAAAGAACGACCCTAGTTGCAAGATCACTGCGTTGGTTTAGGACCAGCCCCAACTTCATGAATACCGATGTCGACATCAAGTTAATGCTCGCCTCAAATCACACCTGCGAGCTCGGATACTTGCACGATTGTAATTTGAATTGTAAATCTCCCAAGGTCCTTGAGCCAGGCAACCTCGTTATGTACTCCGTAGGCGCACCTTCCGTAAGCGCCTACCATAGCGTACTCGCCTCAACCTCGCTTGTTCTCACGCATGTCCTTTTGTTATACTTTGCGTACTTCGGCACTCCCTGCAAAACATCAACAAGAGGTAAATTAATGTGTATCTATTTAAGCACCTCCATGAACTTTTTGAAACACGCTTCCTCCTTGTGTTTCTTTAATCTATAAGGGAACGGGGGTGGCTCCTTCGGGTTCAGGTTCCTCTTCTTCCCTCTCTCATCAACGTGTTCCCTCTCATTCTCCACCGCTCCCGACTGCTGAGATGGTCTTTCCGGTTCCACCTCCTGAGTTGTAAACCACTCCTTGTGGTCACCGTATTCACTTGCTTGGGGTCAAATGTCACTCGGAAGTCCTCATCGCGGCCTGGTGTTTTGAGCTCCAGCTAGTTGCCCAAACTGGTACACCAGCGCCTTAGTATCTAACTAATTGTTCTTTACATCGGCTGTCAATTTCACATAGTCACCCTGCAATTAAGCTTGGTTAGCTATCATCGCTTTTGAACATTTCCTCAATGCCGGGTGATGGTGGTGGAGGAGGTGCATTGTTGCTTCTATATTGAGACTGATAGTTCTGCTGCCCTCCTTGATTTCTGCGCCCCTGAATCGAACTCTGCCCTGATGGTTGTTGCTACCCCAGGAGAAATTCGAAAGTGACTCCTCCAATTAGAGTTGTAGTTGTTATACCGTTGGTGATTGCTTCTCTGAACATTACCAACAAAGTTCACCGAATCAGATTTGCACTACAACACTCAGCTGAGTGTTCATTACTGCCGCACACTTCACACCAAATCTGCTGCACTACATTCACTGGGGCTTGAGACTGATTTAGGCTCATATTGCCGAAGTGGGTGTCGAGTTGATTCTCAGAATTCAGCCTATCTACAAGGATAGCCGTAAAACCATCCACTTCCAAGACTCCCGTCGCTTCCTGTTCCTCCTCTTGAAGAGTCCGCATTCCACTTGGATTTCCTGTGAAATACGATTTAACAAAGTATACAACTCCTCATATAAGCTTTTTCTAATGCTTGTCCCCCAACTCATTGAGTCTAGCAAAATTTTTTGTATGTGGTTCCAACTCTATGAAAGTATGCACCGCTGACATCATCATTGGATTGGTGATGATGAGGACAGCCCCGCAACAGCAATTTGAATCTATCCCCAAGCTTGATAAAGGTTCTCCCCCTCTCTTTGTTTAAAATTTAGAATTTGACTTCTAAGTCTTGTTGTTTTTGACCGGGATGGAAAGAACCGTATCAAAATTTACGTGCAAGATCATCCTAAGTGGTGATGGAATTAGGTGGCTCATCTTTCAACCACTTTTTTTCTTCTCCCAAAAGTGAAAATGGGAACAGTGTAAGCCTGACGTAATCGGATGACACTCCAGCGGGGATATAAGTGTCACTTATCTCCAAAAAGGTTTGGAGCATGTTGTTGTGGGATCCGTGAGGGGAGACTCCGTGAATTGCCCACCTGTGTGCAAAAGAATTGCACCATACCTGCTTAAGCTCAACCTCCCTCCCGCTCAGGTTTGCGAAGGCTAGATGTAACGCTGTTAGCATGTGGGATTTCCACTTCGCGAACTGGCCTAGTTGCCATTTCCTCGGCACTAACACTGCCCTCTTACAAGTGGTGGATTCTCGTGTTGCCCAGGATTGCCCTGCTCCCACCACCGCGCCTTTTTCCCTAGAGCTTCTCTCCGTTGATAATGGAATTGTCTTTCCGGCTCTAAGTATGAATCCACCAGCTCCTCTTGTCTCTTGCCAGTGTTCAACAGAATGCATTATCTGCAAAAGATGCTAAGATCAAGTTATCAGCACTAATATAGAAATAGTAAACTAACACTTAAGAAAATACTTTACCAATTGCCGCCCCTATAACTGCGCCAAAACTTGTTCGGTACTTTTGAGAACTACACGCAAGTACACGTGGTCGAACAAAAGCTAGTAAAATGGCTCAAGTAAGCCAAGTATCGATCCCACAAAAAGGACCGGGACCAAGGTAATAATTGAATCAAGTGTCACGAACTTTAACTCTAAAATGCACAAATGCTTTAAAGAAGATTTTGGGAGTTTGTTTCACTTATACTACACCTAAACGAATGTATAAAATTGAGTTCATCCTATAATGAGTATGGTTGAGGCTAAAATGAACATGCAAGGAAGTAATTTATAGATACAAATCGGTTAATCTTTCATTCGGTTGCTAGTAAAGAATTATATTTCCTAAGGATTAAAACTCTCAGATTTAACCCAACTTAATCATGAACCTTCCACCTCACATTTCTCAGATAAAAAGAAATTCATGTTCTAGCCATACAAAACCTATTCGATAATTGACTAATACGAATTTTAGATATATTTCTATTCAAGGTAAATCAATTCTCAATTTTCCTAAACTAAGAAAAGTCATATCCTACCAATTCAAACCTTTCCAATTTCTTTCTTCGAGATGAAACCGACTTTAGATATACATTAACATTGGCCACACATTAATGAAGTAAGAACAAGAATTGATAGAACAACCATGAAAGAAAAGATGAAAAACCAAAATGATCAATAATTAGATTCCACTACAATTGTTCTTAACCTCAAAGAAGAAGTGAATTTAGGCCACTATTTGGGATTAAACATCATCAAAATGAGTGTAAATCACACAAACAATTGAAATAAAAGAGAAAGAGATAGAGAAGAACCTAGGATTTTCGTCCCCTCAATTTTCGTAACCCACGTCCTTGCTCCACCAAGTCGAATAATTAAAAATGAACCTATGTGCTATTTATACTAGTGGAATTTTTTTGCCGGAATAATAAGCAACGTCATGGAATGTATCGCGGAGCACTCGCTCCGTGACATGGCACAAACGCTGACCCTTACCGGAATTTCCATGTTCCTGTACTGTGTCCAATGTGCCACGAGGCAAACAATGCATTCCTCCACCGAACTTGCCAATTTTAATCATCCGAGGCACGTTCGCGATGGCAACAAGTGACACGACTCCACGCGGAGCTCCCCACTTGTTGCATTTCCTTGGCCTTTCAACGGCTCGCCCGGTCCATTCCCGATTTCTCCCAACATGCATCTTAGCTTCCTAAAATTACATTTTTCCTCGTAAAAAACACTTATCATGCTGGTTAGTATAAATTCACATTTTAACTACAAATTACATGAGAATGCACAAATATCGATGGATAAACAAGACGAAATGAATTATTTGAGTATCACTTGGGCATATAATTCTGCCCAAGATCATGACCATGACTCGTGGTGAAAAATCTTTAGGTGCACCGCTCTAACATTTCTCGGGAGCCAAATTATCCTTGACCGTGTCATCTCATCCACTCATGGGGTTAACCACTTCACTCGTGGTCACCCAAACACCAAACATCAAACTAAACTCCTAGGCCTCACCATGAGTCACCTAATCCACTCGTGGTCACTCCACACGGGTCACAGAGCATCTCATTCTATTACCTTGTGCAACATTTTCCAATTTTCCGATTTAAGTCTCGGGTCTAGTCTTTGAGTTTTTTTGGGGCATTAATATATCCCCTTTGAGAACATTCATCCTCAAATTTGGAAAACACATAGGAAAGCATAGAACAGGCAATTTTTATACCAAACACTGAATATGAAAAGCTTATAACTAGTGGGAGTGACTATCTTCGAATCATCTGCCTGAAATTAATTCATTTAGTCATGCAATATTGCTTACATGAAAGAAATTGAGACATACTAATTCAAAGCGCTTTGGGAAGCGGAGTTGATACTCTGATTCAAACCAAGTCCGAAGGAAAAAATGGGGCTATTTGCCATCATATCCATGTCGCCCTCCCATGTAGCTCCTTTGACATGCTGATTTCTCCATAAGACCTCGACTGAAGCTACCTCCTTGTTCCTCAACTTACTAACTGCTGCCAGATCTGACTAGGACCTCTCGATGAGGGACTATCCTTACTTCTACACGTCCAATGGAAAATTGAAGTTGGATCACCAATGTATTTCTTCAATAGTGACATATGGAATATTGGGTGCACAGAAGCCAATCCTGAAGGTAATTCTGGCTCATAGGCTACTTTTGCCAATTGCATCGCATTCTCGTAGGGTCCCACATATCTTGGACTAATCTTTTCCCTTCCCAAACCTCACCACCCCTTTAATGGGTGAAATTTCGATGATCCGGCCATCCATGAGCGAACTCTAATTCTCTTCTCCTCACATCAGCATAAGATTTTTGACGGCTCTAAGCTATTTTTAATCTTTCTATGATGAGTTGTACCTTCGCATACTTCATAAACCGAGTTTGGCCCAATTATAGTAGCTTCACCAACCTCAAACTATCTAATAAGAGACCCGCACTTTCTACTATAATGCCTCATGAGGCCATATCCGGAATGTTGGAGGATAACTATTGTGGTACGAAAAACTCTAGATAAGACGTGCGTTCATCCCACCGCCTTGAAATCATTCACGCATGCTCTCAACATGTCTTCTAGGGTTCGAATAGTCCGCTCGCCTTTCCCATCTATCTCGTGTGTGAAAGGTTGTGCTAAGCTTGAACTAGGTACCAAGTCCCTAGAAAAGACCTCCAAAAATGTGAGGTGAACTGGGTACCTCTGTCTGAAATAATGGATAATGGCAATTCCCATGAAGTCTCCGACTAACTCCCCGCATATAAAGCCTAGCATAGTCCCTTCATTGAATATGTAGTTTTAACTAGGGAGGAAATGTGCTAATCTTAGTCATCCGCCTACTACTACTGGATGGAATTATGCTGCCGACGAGTTCGAGGTAGACCAGTAATAAAGTCTCATACTTACTTCTTCCCACCTCCACGCTGGGTATGCTCGATATCTCGGTCATAAATCTCCCTTTGCCTTTTTAAAAGTGTTCTACTTTGACCTGCGGCAATTGGGCACTTAGTTACGAATTCGGCGATGTCTCTCTTCATGTTGTTCCACTTAGTAAATATCCCACAAATCACAGTACATTTTAGTACACCAGGTTGGATGGAGTACTGTACTGTGTGGCTTCTGCCACATTCATAGGACAAATCACCAACCCAGTACACACACCGCCCGGTAATGGAGCACACCATCTCCTTTGGAGGAAAGTTTCTGTATCTTCCTGAGAACCGCATCCTTAAGTTTAAGTAAAATGGGATCTTCATCCTGTTTGGACTTAAATTCAACAACCAAAGAAGAGTTTGACCCACTTTGCATAACCACTCCACCCGCCCGAGTCAACCAACTCCGCACTTCTAACCGAGCTAGCCTGTGAATGTCCTTCACCAATTTTTTGTTTGCCTTCCTCAGCATGAGCCATGCTACCCATAGACACTCTGCTTAGGGCATCAACCACCATATTGGCTTTTCCTGTGAGATATAGCACGCTATATCATAATCCTTGGAAGAGCTCTAACCACCTTCATTGCATTTAGGTCCTTCCGACTGAATACATACCGAAGGCTCTTGTGATTGGTGAAAATATCAATGTGAGCCCCTTGAGGTAATGTCTCCATATTTTCAACGCGAACACCATCGCCGCCAAATCCAAGTCATGAGTTGGATAATTTTTCTCATGAACTTGAGTTGTCCGGAGGTGTAGGGCTATCACCTTGCCCCAATGCATCGTAACGCAAATCGAGTCCAACACTCGGAAGCTATCGAAATATACTACAAATCTGTCCGATCCTTCCAGTAGGGATCAATGATAGTGCTAGTGAGTCGAGTTTTCACCTCGGAAACTCTCTCACATGCATCTCGACCACTAGAATTTCACCTTCTTCTAGGTTAGCCTAGCTCAAGGGAGATGCTATAAAAAGAAAAGACTTCTATAAAGCATTGGTAATAACCGGCCAAACCCAAACTTCTAATTTTTGTTGGGGTAGTAGGTCTGGGCCGCCACGCCGCTATCTTTTGAGGATCACCCGAATCCTCACCCGAGACCACATGACTCTGCAGAAAGTCACTAATTTCAACCAAAATTTGCACTTGCTGAACTTGGTGAATAGTTGGCGGTCTCTGAGTGTTTGAAGCACTATATCTCAAGTGATTAGCATGCTCTTTCTTCATTTTTGAAGTATACCTGTAATATCGCCGATAAATACAATGACGAACATTTCCAAATACTGTTTGAACACACTGTTCATCGTCCATAAAGGTCAAAGTAGGATCATTAGTTAGTACGAATTTCATAACCATGAACTCGTACTGACCATACCGAGTCTCGAAAGATATTTGTATGTCATACCTTCGACTCTTAGCTAATAATACCCCGACCTAAGATCTATTTTTGAGAAAAAGTTGGCTCCCTGAAGTTGGTCAAACAGTTCATCAACTATGGGTAGGAGATACCCATTCTTGACTGTGACCTTGTTCAACTGATGGTGATCAATGGCTATTCTGAGGGTACCATCTTTCTTCGCACGAAAAGCACCGGGAGCACCCTAGTGGAGAGATGTTTGGTCCGATAGTACCCTTTACCGTTAAGATCTTTTAGCTAATTCTTCAACTCCTTAAGTTCAATTGGAGCCATTCTATAAGTGAGGGATGGGAGATGGGCTGAGTATCTGGAATAAGGTCTATGCCGAAGTCAACTTCCCGTTAAGGAGGAACTCCTAGAGGATTCTTCGACTTAACACATCTCTCGGGGAAATTCACTGGTCAACAGGACTAATCAGGATAGTTGGGGTCTGTAAGAAGAACTTGACCCAAACTAGATGATAAATACATCCCTTATAAATAAGCTTCCTGCTCAAGGTGAAATAACCTGCCCTTTTGGTGTTGGAACTACCGCCCGACCACATTCTAGAGTTAGCTATTAGAAACCGATACTTGACAACCTTAGTTCTCGCAATCGATCGAGGTATAACTGGGGTGTAACCAATCCATGCCAAGAATGAGGTCAGAAGCTGACCATGTCTAACTCTATAAGGTCAGCTGGAATGACTCTATTGCGCACTGATATCGATGGGCTTTCTATACACCGTACGTTTCAACTAACTCGCCACTGGTGGACACCGAAAATGGTTCTCAGGAGGACCTATGGACTGGATATCGAACTGTACTGCTACATAGGGAGTCACGAACAATAGTGTGGCCCCCGACTAAGTAGGGCATATACATTTAGGTAAAAGACGTAACATACCCGTACTCACATTCGGTGAGTTCTCCTGATCTCGATGATATGTTAATGCATAAAAACAATTTTGGCATTGGCTGCGCCTGTACCTAATGTGTTATCCTACTGAGCTGGTCGGTTCAAGCAGATGCTGAGGTAGTGGATTGTGATCTCCTATCCCGCCGACTGGGCATTCTAACCCGACGCCCAAGTCGCCCATAACCAAAACAACCCTCTCGGCCCCTGAAGAACTCTCTTGGGTGGTTTTTATCGCACTTGGGACAAGATGGATGTTACCAAAGACCAGAATCCTGGAGAACTGAGATGCATTTCCACCACTCCATCCCTTGGTTCTCGATCAAAGGTAGTGGTCGCTACTGAGTCGGGCGTTGGAACCCTTGTTGCTACTGCTACTGTTGTTGTAAGCATTTCGTCACTGCATCTTTAGTGGCCATAATCTGATTGGCCGCCCTTTCCCCACTTGCTCTTTCACTCCATGTCTCTCAGTTTTTCGGCCTCATCTACGGCATGACAATCAAGTTGTGTAGAGGTCGATATTTTTAATCAGCATCACTGTCCTGCACTTTTGGAGGTCTAGGTTTGGCAATCTTACTTACAAATTTCTATCATGCAAATCCCTGGCTCGCCACCATCTCTCGAGCGTAGTTGGACAACCCGTGAACCCATAGCATACTCCTCTACTATCTGATATCCCTATCTCATGTTCATGAACTCACCACCTTTGCCTCCTTGGAGCTCCTGAGGGAAGAATCTGTCCAGAAGGTTGTAGTGAATCCTTCCTATTCCACCGGTCCTACTTCCGCCGGTCTCTCTTCCACTACTCGTACCATACTTGGGCTACCCTTTCAAATAGTAGGCAAGCCAAGTCGACACTCGAGGGACTGAAACCTATAATATGGGTGATCTTTTAACTTTGTCCACAAATCCTTGTGGGTCCTCTCCCACCTTAGACCCATGAAAATTCTAGGGTGAAATCCCGCACCCGCCACATTGCGATTTGTTGTTGTTGATTGGAACCACCAGCGGGTTCACCTGTTGGTAACGCTTGGGCAAGCAACAATGGCCTCCTCGAAATCTCGTGCTAGATACCGAGTTAGCCTTGGGGGGTTGTCGGGGGCTGGTAGGGAAGGTCGATGAGTATTACCGGTCTTTTTTCCGTTACCACGCCACGAGGTAAGATTCATCAAATGAAACAAAGCACGAGTTAGGAGGATGATTCTGGAACTGGAATTTCAACGCACGTGAGAAGAAGTATCCAATAAAGGAAATTTTTCCTACGACATCTTGTAGCCTCCCCGTCATAAGTGTGGAGTCTACCCATGAAGAGGACTCTACTTGGATACGCTTCCCGACATCCGAGGATACTCTAAACCTGCCCTTCGATACCAAGTTTGTCATGCCCTGGAGTTTACACCCTTGACGGAACATGGTACTTGGAGTCAAGCTGTGACTCAAAGTCAACCTCGGTCTATCATACACCGTCATCCCAGTAGCATACAAATACATATACAAATGAAAGTATAGCAAATATACAAATACTAAGGGGACTAAACCTGGTTCATAATATTTGGAAATATTAGGAACAGCTACAAGTCTGAAAACTAATTTGTGTCTGAAAACAAATCTACTTCTAAAAGCCACTATGACTAATGAGCCGTTGTGACAAGCCCCACCCAACTCCAAATATATAAATAAAAGAGGAATTAAACAAGAATCAGTAGAATAAATTCTGATCCTCAAGGATGAGGATTCACCAACTAGAATAGCTGAGATCTTCGGTGAAAGATCGACTAGCGAGCTGAGACTGAGATTCGCAGCTCGTATCATAAAAATGATATAACATAAAAAATATGTAGTCGCATTTTGAATAGACTCGGTAAGTGAGAGGAACATAGCACAATGGGATAAATAAAAGAAAATATTGAACCGAAAAGACATGCAATGACCAACTAAAGCACAACCGAAATAACCGAAATACCGAGGTGATCTAAAATACCTTGCTCCAATGGTCAAAATGTTATAGGTTTGGAATACCGATATGAACTAAATCAAGGTGGACTCGGAATCGACTAGTGGGAGAGTCTAAAACCTACATATAACCATGTGAGCTAGACGGGAGTCTCGATGTATACACCTCATTTATGTGACCCAATATACCTTCCGTATAAAGACATGAACAGGGTGATCATAAGTGTCTGGGCCCAATCAGGCTAATAAATATTGTGACCTACGCTAGCAACGTGGTAGTTCTCGAAACATGGGTGCGCTGGAACTGTCCATTTGGTGCTAAGTCCTACTCCTACCGGATGTCTCTGCATCAATACTAGGCCGATAGCTCAAAACTCGGGGCCCAAGACTAGTCAGGTATACATATCTGAAAGCACCTGGAGGGCTTATCAAACAAGATTATGAAATTGCCCTAAGACCGATCGTAGCCGCTAATTTAGAAGCTGTCGTAACCGTCAACAAACAACAAACTAAAATCAAAACTCAGTCCTAAGGCTAGCCAGAAAGAGCACTAAAGTTTAGCCATCTACCAGTTGCATCAACGAAACTACTTTTTGAATTCACTATGATACTGGGAGGTACTACCGACACCTCGGAAATTATTTAGTCAAACTCGATCATCCGACATTTTCGACTCCGACACCGAGAATTATATCATTCTTACTTAAAACTAAATTGACAATATTCTTAGAGATTCAATATTACTAACAATACGGGAGTTCCCAACACGAATAAAATCAATCTAAAATTCGATATCAAATACCAATGCAAATTCAAGCATTTTTTTTTTCTAGTTCAAGGAATAGGGATAAATTTCACTTCACAAAATTTAACACCATCTCAATCACAAACTGATGGAAAATATCTAATATTGACATGGTATAATACTTTACATGATTTAGATGAAGTAAGAATAGTAATTTCTTGACATTCAATAATCTCAGGGGCTACATCCGATAGAGAGATATAGGGAGGAATTTGAGGACACAAGGGAAGAAATATTCCCTTTTTGAATTTCCATATATTCCGTGAAAATCCCAAAGAATTCTTTGAGAAAATCTGAGAGGAAATCGATTACCCTAGCTCTTGCTTCGAAGAACTCTAGGAGAAGTTCTCACGACCTGTTCTCTCGAAGGTCCGAGTGGGGAATGAGGAAAGAAACTGAAGTAATTCCACTAATAGGTCTGAAATTATGTTTAAAATGACATAGTTGTTTAGGAGGATAGGAATTTACCGAAGGTCCTTGAAACTCGAGAAAATCTAATTGTCGGGCCTCACGGGTGACCCAATGGGTCATGGTCAGTGACCACGACTGTGGTCACACTTGTAAGGTGCACTTCCTGGAAAACTGGGATGGTCACCATGAGGGAACTAACTAGTCATGGTTAGTGACCACGACTCATGGTCACCTCTCGTGGACTACACTGCCATAATCACCTTGGAGTCCCCACTGGTGACACAATGACTCGTGGTGTCCCAAACGAGTCGTGGTAAGGACCCATTGGGTACACTGTCTACCTCCCCTAATTCCTGACCAAGACTTGACCAAGATTCACCTAACAGGTCATGGCATGGACCACGACTCATGGTGATGAATCGCTAGGTGCATTGCCTAACATCCTGCTTCAATTATCTCTGACCACGGTCATTCACGACTCGTGGGGTTGACAACGATTCGTGGTCACACCCGTAGTCACCCGCAAACTTCAAATAAAACTCCCGCCTCACCACGAGTCATTTACTCATGGTCAATCCCTCACCTGGTCACGTAATGACTCATTTCAGACTCCGGTGCGCATTTTCCGCTTTTCTATTTAAGTCCGGGGTCTAGTCTTTGAGTTTCTGGGGAATCACTGTCATTGACATCCTCCCTACCTCAACCTCATAATTACCTGCTGTAGCCATGAATCCTCTCCGCAAAATAATGGGCATTGCTTTATCATTATCATAGTCAAGGATGATAAAGTATACTGCAAGATGAATGGTCCTACCTTAATCGGCACATCTTTAATAATACCGTCAGGATAAGTGATAGACCTGTCAGCCAACTGCAGTGTCACTGTAGTGGAACATGGTTTCCCTATGCCCCAATGTTCTGTATAGTGATGTAGACTTAAGCTTAATGTTTGTACCCAAATCACATAATGTTGAGCCAAGCTCTCTATTTTCAATCATTATTGGAATAAGTGAAACCCCGGGATCCTTAAACTTTGGTGGAATCTTATTTCACATTGAGAACTTCACTTATTAGTGTTATGTCTCAAACACTATGAGCCTTCTTTATTAGCCACAATATCCTAAAGATATTTGGTACTTTGAATCTCCTTGCAATAACTCTACCAATGGTAGATTTACATATACCCACTTGACGTTTAGGAAATTTCTTGCATGTTATGTCTTTCTTTTTGCTTTCTAAATCTCTATGGAAATGGGGGAGGTGGTCTAGTTTCTATCACTTTTGGCTGTGAATGACTCGACTCACCAACCTCATGCTTTGACTCTGCAACTTGTTTTGCCTCACTTTATTGTCTCTAGGTATCACTTCACCCAATTCCTTTCCACTATGGAAAGAAATTGCGCATACATTATCCTTGGGTTCTTCTCATATTATTTGTAAGTGCCTCTTGAAGTCTAGTTGTCTCGCCACTACCAACCGGCCCACTTGTCTTTCCAACTCATGAATCGACTTCTACATCTCATTAATAATTTGAGTTTGCCGACCCATCCATTGCTTCTCATTATGTCCTCTAAGTACGAATCTAGGTTGTCGCCCCCTCTAATTTCTCTTAAATTTATTCGGGGCTTGTGAAAGTTCCCACTTTCCTTTACATGAGCTGCTAGTTGCATTCCTATACCCCTAATTATAACTGGGCCCCTTGAAACCCTCCACCGCAACCTTGTTTCCCCACAAAATAGATAGTTTCTAGGTTTAAAGGGACAGACATGACTTTCTCCACACGCTCATGATAGTGGTGGAGTCTAGACTTGTTGAAACCTGGGATTTACCGCTAGTGTGGTCACTAACATATCCGATCACACATTTACTAACCGAGTGATATGTGATTGAATCACGCCATACTATCAACTTCATGTTTTCTTGGAATATTTGAAGATGTATAAATCTGTTGATTCCTGATAATCTTAACCTCACTAACATGAGATTCAACAAAGCTTTTATCTTATTATAGATTTTGAATAGTATTTGTTCCTATGCATTAGCATTAAATAGAATCTTAGACTCTAGTTTCAATCCCTCTATAAAGTTATGCCTAATGACCTCCTTTGGCTGCATATGATGTGATTAATCTCGCAGATATCCCTGTAATTCTAGGCTTGAGCAAAGGTTTCACCATCCTTTTGAATAAACCTTGAGATCTTTCCCTTCAACTCCTTTTCTCGTTGAAGAGAAAAACTATTTATGAACTTAGTAGAGAGAGTTTTACAAGTGGTGATAGAACCTGATGGTTTGTTTGAAGTTTATTCTTTTTCTTACCCAATCAATTAAAATAGGAACAAAGTGAGCTTTAACATGCTCATCGAAACATTTGCAATGAAAATGCTCACTCATTTCCATAAATGTCATCAGCCCATGGGGATCCTCATGCGCTTTCTTGATACTAAAAATATTTTGAATCAACTGCATGATTTCCTCCTTTAACAAAGTTTCTACTGATGGACAGCTGACATCGTCTTGGAAGCATCTCCTCCCAAATTCGGCCTAGCAAAGTTTAGCACATGAATTCGATCCGGTTGTTGGAACGTTCTTGCCAATGTTTCCATGCCATTACTAATAGCCGACAAAATGTACTTTCTATTTTTAGATCAATATGAGACAAGGTTGTCCTTGACTTCGAGTAGCTGGTATACACTGAACAAATAAACTAAAATATTCAAGAACCTCCAACCAACATAGGAATAAAAATAGTGGAATAAAAATTCCAACCAATAAGAATTAATCAATATTCAAGTCTCTCGCAAAGATGCCAAAACTTACGTCTCGAAGCACATACGCAAGTGTATGTGGTCGTCAAGTAATATAGGTAGGTGAAGTCCATATATCATACCCACAAATACTTGTTAGATTAATTTTTTTGTTTGAATCCTTATTTCTACTATTCAAGAAAAATAGAAATAAAGTTTCAAAAGCGTT
This sequence comes from Datura stramonium, assembly GCA_018107945.1. Taxonomy (NCBI): domain Eukaryota; kingdom Viridiplantae; phylum Streptophyta; class Magnoliopsida; order Solanales; family Solanaceae; genus Datura; species Datura stramonium. The sequence goes on along the minus strand of JACEIK010002242.1, from coordinate 64,715 downwards.
TTTTGGGATTGCTTTCTTCTTCTTAACTTGGAAATATAAATCGTAAATCTAATAAAAGAAATTTGTTTGCAAGAGAGTTGTAATTCAAATGATGTTTAAGATCCAGGGTCTTGCCACTATCGCTTTCTTAGGGAATTTATGGTTCAAATATAGACTAAATCTTCGAAAGACTATTAGTTTCAAGATACGAACCTATTTCTCAATTATTCTCCCAAATAGTCAGGAAATATCTCACAAACCCTAACACCTATTTTCCTATGGTTGCAGGAGAAACGTGAGATTACTGTTGAAGATACTTGACTCAACTAAGTAGGGTTGCGGTGGATATATACCTTCCTCAACACTAAATCAACTCCTCAATCTAACAAGGAATCGAAACCTACTCTATGCTTTTTTTAACCCTCATTCGTTCTTTCTTCTGAGTTCAACCAATTAGCAAATAGACTATATTTGAAAGGTGACTAGACTAATGAATAAATATTAAATCAAGTAAGCATAAATAATTAAAAAGATGATTCAAATGTCTAGCATAAATCAACTTTCAAACTACAACTATCAAGCTTGTGACCAAGACCCTAGATTAAGGGTGTTTAGCCACTCATGTTCAAGAGTAAACCCATAAGAATCATCATTACAAAAATAAAAAGTAAGGAGTAATGAAGAAAACTCTAAGAAGAAAATGGAACTTGGTTCTTTTTCTTCCCCACAAAACATCGTATATTCATAATAAATGACCTAGTGAAATATTTATTATCTTGGTACCAAATTTCGTTTGCCCTTAAGTATCTTAGCTTTTGGACTTAGAAAAATAACTACTTGACAAGAGGCCGGGCACGCCATTTCACCCATCTCTACCGCACATGGCTTGAATTTCTTCTCGATGCTTGGCTTCGGCATGCCACGAGTACCTTCACTAAGGTATTAGTCGTACTTGTAGGTTCAGGTGTTGGCACACCATTTCTAATTCACTAGGAATGGAAAAATTTTCCCAAGTTTAGTTCCTCTCTTAAGGCGGGGCCACACATCCTCAATTTGCTAAGGTGTTAAAAAATTCTTCTTAAAGTTCAATGCCCGGTGTGCTACTTCAGCCGTAACACCAACTTGAGCATAATTTCTCTAAAGTTTAGTGGTTGACGTTCCACTTCTCCAAGTTCACCAGGCCAAGTTTTCCTAGAATTCTTCCTTCTTCACACCTTGCACCTTTTTTGAGTATTTTTCCGTGTGTTACCTCGCAAAAATCAAACTCGACACATCTACCAGCTCTTTCCACAAACACCTCATAAAACCTGCATTTTTATAAGGATAACACTCTCAGAACATGAGGACTGATGGGTAAAATAAGTGACAAGCGGGCGTATGAATACAATATCACGTAACAAAATGATGAACACATAAATGAATATGTAACTAAACATCTCCACAACAATAAACAATATTTATGCCCAAATCTTCTCAATCATACGACCAAGATTGCATATTTCATCAATCCACCATCATTCCACAAACAATAATGCATCTATACACCAACTCGAGCCATACACTCGACTCCCAAAGAACACTACAAATCAATAACCTAATAACGAGTAATAATAGCACCAAAATTGCCCACAAATAAATGTGACAAAGCTACTAACCAAAATTAACACAATTTCAACTTCACGTATTCAACCGTCTCACCATCGTATCACAAAACACCCACTATGACACTTGAAACTCAACTATATTCTCAACCCTAAAAGAACCATATAAACAACCGCACAACAAAGAGAGTAATAGAATAACTCAAAAGGCTACTAAAACAACTTATACACATGATATATACCAATCGATCTGCAATTGAATGTAAAACATGTTAAAAGAAGAAAAGAAAGACTCCAATATAACTCAAATTAGATGACCAAGATTCAAGCTAAAACATCATGCTACAAGAAACCAAGAAACTGCCAAGTCAAAAAACAACATGATACCACAACTAAATTGAGAATAGAAATTACATACGACACGTATGCGATAAGATCTCTAAGGATTCAATTTTAGAAACTTTAATATGAAGAACTAATCGCTACTTATGGATCCACATATAAGTGGTAATAAGATAGAAATCAAAGAGAAAGAGGCATTACCTACCGGTCTACAAGAAACAGCCACCAACATCTAAAGGAAAAATATGACACAAAAATGAGCTACTTTGTAGTGCTTCAATGATCTAGGCTCAAAAGGGATTTGAATTTATCACCAACTTCAAAACCATCAACAACATAAGTAAACCAGAAGGTATGAGGGTCTCCACCATTTAGATCTACAAAATATGATATGATAAGGATCAAACCAACCCAGGATTTTTATATACCTTCCACTCAACCTAGGGCCTCGCTGATGCCTAATTGCTCAATTTCATGAAAATACAAATATATCACTATTTGAAAGCTGTATTGGTAAAGGTTTAATGCTTTGAAAACTGTAATGACCCTCCAAGTTATTTCCTTACTTTTTGTGAATTTTTACCACTTCGATCCTTCTTGTGGCTTATACTACTTTTGTGACTTTGGATGGGCAGCGAGTTCCAAGGCTCTCGTGGGAGTTTTAGAGAGTTTTCCTAGTTTTGGAGCTTTTTAAGTTGAAATGGTTGACTTCAGTCAGCATTCTTAGCAAATGAGCTTAGATGAGAAGTTCTGTGCCATTAGCTCCAAAACATGGATTTTAGGCTAGTGGGACCTTTTTGGTTTGCTTCAAGGCTTTCACACTCATTTCATGCATTTGGGCTAGTTGTTTGTATATAGTTAAAGTGTTAATTTCAGTGGTCATCTTGTCAAGAGACAACCTTCTGATGGTCATATATCGATTTCATTGAGTCTGAAATGCTATTTTCAAAGGAAAACATAAAAGATTAATGGTCAAAGGATTTTAAATGAATTTCAATAGTGTGTTTGAAGTTTGAATTGCTATATAAGCCTCGCTATATCAAGCCAAAGACCACTATAGCAAACCTATAATGACTTGGCTGTCATCACGGGAGGAAATCAAGTTCGGCGCACCCTCTCGGCCTAAGTTATTGGTGTAGGTTGTCTGCTGAGTGTGTGTTAGAACTATGGGTGAGTGTGATAATTACAGGAGCTCACCCATCGGACTCGGAGTTGAAACGGGAAAACTGGAAATTGTTATTGCAGTTCAGTGATGAGTCATCTCATTGACTTTGAGGCATAAGCTCACTGATTCTTCAGGTGACTCGCAAGCGTGGAGGAAGGCAAGAGTTTGGAAGAAGGAGTCTCGAAGAGCGTTGAGAGCCCATGAGGAGGCCACTTACTGGCGATCGTGACCCACGAGCTATTGTCAGCCAGGGAAAGTAAAAATAGTGGGAAAAGGAAAGATGAGACAGTACTCAACGACTCAAAGGTCGACCTGAAGAGTCATGAAGTTACCCATTATGAGCCCAGAGAATAAATTATACAAAGGTACTTTGACGAGCAGAGGACGAGTCATGCCTCCAAGAACGGAATGCTTCAGGCCATCCAGACCACCTCGGTACTCAATTTTCTACGAATTATATGGTCTTTCATAATCTGGAAACCAACATCTAAACTACATCATTCAGGCTTACTGAAGTGGTTATGAGGAGGGAATATTCTAAGTCCTCGTCTATGGCTACAAGAGAATAGAAGAGGATAAAGAGGTGATCGCGCTGGTACTCAAGTTTTCTTCACTTCTTTTCCAGGGGTATTCAAGGGAGAGTAAGATTCAACCATCTCAATTATGGAAGTGAATATGTCTCCATCTGGCCACCCATGCCCATTATCTATTGATTTATGAAAATTATCAAATACCACATGGGTTTTTAATTTTCTAAATTTTGTGAAAACCCAATGAACTGTTGGGTTGGTTTTATGTTTGACTTATAATTATAGCTTTAGTGGAGTTTATTCTAGATTTTGTCTCTAGTTTTATCTTATAAAAATTATTGGATTGATTTCTACCATACTTAAGTTTCCAATTATGTATGACTATGATTAATCGATTTACGATCTATTTTCACTGTTGATATTTACAAACCTTATTGGGCGATTTATGATTTGAAATATGAATTATCACTGAATTACCCATCATGACTTGATGATTTAAAAGTTATGGCATAAGGATTTCCACAGAGAAATGTATGGAAACCATAATTCACTTAATGATCTTTTTTAGTAATACGCAATTTATGCCTTATGTCATGGCTAGTTCACATATGTACAAGAATGTTTATGGCATTATGATTTATTCAGCCCATGAATCATGGCCTTATAGTCATGACTAGCAGTGAGCCAGGAGGTACTGGAACAATCGGTAGGTTCAGGCCTATTTTTCCCTGATCTCATAAACTACTAAGCCACCATAATTAATGTTTGAATTTTTGTGAATATCTCTTTGTAGTCTACCTTCTTCCTTTTTATTGTGATATTGACACTTTCTATGGTCCTTACCCTGGTAAATGTATGACAATTCCTCCTGACTAGGTTGGCAAGACGGCTTCAATGTGCTCATATGGGGTATGTCGGTTAAGAGAATTCCTTCACTTTTTCCTCATGATTTATGCATGTCAATGAGTTCATGGTATTTTTCCAAGCAGGTTCACATGATTTTCCTAAGATATGATTGACTGATATTGAATGGCTTGAAAACCAGCCTTTATGATATGTTATGTTATGATATAAGGATATGAGTATGATAATAATCCATCTATATTGTTTTACGAGTTTTTACATATTTTAAATGTTCATTTACTTACCTTGCATACTGGTACATCCTGTCACGTAACTGACCGCATACTTTTCTATGTTGTGAATGTCTATGATGTTATGTTTTGGCTCTAGGCTCATCCTCATATCTAGATAACTTTAGTGTACATTCGGGACATTGGTGAGTCCTCATGTTCGGGAGGGCCGTTTGAAAGACATTCATGCTACTTATGTTTAAGACTCTCGTCCGAGATAGTTGGGGGTGCTGTCCCATCAACACATCAGTATGGAAGGAAGGGTTTCAAACAGTGTTTAGTACTCAGCTTGTGTATGTCTAAGTGATTTCGTTTGTTATGATATGTCTTGAATATGCTTACGTTTCCTCTATGCCTTGTGATTAGTCTTCCACTTATAATGAATGAAGTTAGATGTATGCTTATGCCATGACTCGAATTGGGGCCTCTCGGGGTTCCTTGTCCCGTGTTACGATCCGAATCTACGTTCAAGTCATGAAAACTTGGTATTAGAGCCAGATTTGAAGTGTCCTAGGGTACCAATGCCGCTATTATAGAGTCTTTTTCATGGGTGATAATACACCTATGACGAAGAGGCTATGAGACGTTTAGGAAATGTTCCCTTCTTTCATGATCTATGTCTTCGGGTGAAAAGTCCTTCATCCTTCTACTCCGTGCTACTCGCGATTGCGTAATCATGGCTACCAAGAGAATGAACGAAAGGAGAAATGGAAACGATGAAAGCCACTGGGAGATGGAAATGAGTCATAGGAATCAGCAGGCCCCCTCTGTTCAAGAGCCCCAAGCACCGAGCGCTGCCCATGCAAAGTTTCTGAAAATCAGATGTTGGCACAGCCTTGACCGCCAGTCAACCAGCAAACCGTTGTGCATAATAACTAGAATGGAAATGCTGCATCGGCCCTAGTTAGAGACTTCTTGAGGACGAACCTCCTGAGTTCCTTTCGGTCCAAGGTGATGAGGATCCCGTGATTTCATCGAGAGATTTAAGATCACCTAGGTTATGGGGTGACCGATGGAGATTGTGTTGATTTGGCCTCCTATCGCCCAAAGGTGTCCCACATATGGTTAAAATAGTGGAGAGATGCTGGGCAAGGTGTGCATGCTCATCGATTGAGAAGAGTTCACAAAGATTTGGATCGGGCTTCTTCCCTCGAGAGATGAGGGGAGAAAAAGGAGGTCGAGTTGTTAATTTGAAGTAGGGGTGATATATCTCAGAGTACGCATTGGAGTTCACCCGTTTATCCAAGTATGCGCCGAGTTGGTGGTAGACTGTAGGGCCTGGCTGGAGCCATTTTGTATGATGAAGGGCTAACTATTCGGACAAGATATAGATCATGTTGCATCGAGATATAGACTTTCCCGAATTGTGCTTCATGATTATCAGATGGAGTCGGTATATCGGAGGGGCGAGAGAGGCCAAGAGGGCCAAGACCGACAAGCATGGGCTTTGTGTCGATCGTGGGGTGGATAGCGGCCTACGCCTCAAGATAGTCTATTTCTCCAACAATTCATCATTATCCAAGACGTTATCTAGGATTCCAAGGGGGATCAGAGGAGAAGGGCTCCATTCGAGAGAAAAGGGTAGCATGCAGATGTGAAACATTCTTCAAACTTGTGTGAAGTGCGGCAATAATCATCTCCGAGGTGCCCGGTCGTTTGATGCTTGATTCGGTGTGGCTAACCCGAACATAGACTCATGGATTGCCCTTCAACCAGATCAGGGGTCGGTGGAGCTCGTACGCCAGCATCCAGTTCTGCTACTCCAGCAGCATGTCCCCCTCAGTAGGGTGCCTCGACTAGTTCGGCCGACAATCAGCGCCAAAATAGGTTTTATTCTTTAGCACTCCGTCAGGAGAAGGGGGTCTCCCCAGATGTAGTCACTGGTATGTTGCGTGTTTTTCATATTGATGTTTATGCTTTGCTAGTTCCTGGAGCTACCTTGTCTTTTGTGACTCCTTACATTGCTAGTTTCTTTGGAGTTAGTCCCAAGACTTCGTCGGGACCATTTTCAGTTTCTACTCATGTCGGTGATTCAGTTGTAGCTAAGCGGGTGTATAGAGGATGCCCGGTCACTATATTGCATAAAGTCACCTCTGCGGACCTTGTAGAGTTAGCCATGACTGACTTTGACATTATTCTTGGCATGGATTGGTTGTATGCGTGTTATGCTTCTGCCAATTGTAGAACTCGTGCGCTGGAATTTTATTTTTCGGGCGAATCAGTTTTGGAGTGGAAGGGTAGTTCGGTTGTACCAGCAGGTCGATTTATTTAATATCTTAAGGTCCAGAAGATGATTTATAAGGCTTACATGTACCATCTAGTCAGGGTTAAGTATGTTGAGTTCGAGACCCCGACTATCCAATCAGTTCCGATGGTGCATGAGTATCCATAGGTCTTTCCTGATGATTTTCCAGGTGTTCCTCCCGAGTGGGAGATTGATTTTTGTATTGACCTTCAACCCGATATGCAGCCTATATCTATCCCTCCTTACAGGATGGCTCCAGCCGAGCTAAAAGAGTTAAAGGATCAGTTGAAGGACCTATTAGATAAGGGCTTTATCAGACCGAGCAAGTCTCTGTGGGGTGCACCGGTGTTATTTGTCCGAAAGAAGTATTTTTCTCTTCAGATGTGCATTGACTATCGACATTTGAACAAGTTCACCGTTAAGAACAGGTATCCTTTACCCATGATCGATGATTTGTTTGACCAGCTTCAGGGTGCCAAGTGTTTCTCAAAGATAGATCTCAAGTCCGAGAATTATCATCTCAGGGTTCGGGAGTGTGATATCCCAAAGACAACCTCAGGACTCGGTATGGTCATTATGAGTTTGTAGTCATGTCTTTTGTACTAACAAATGCTCCTGCAACTTTTATGGACCTGATAAACAGGGTGTTCAATCTGTATATGGACAAGTTTGTGATTATGTTCGTTGATGACATCCTTATATACTCTCGGAGAGAGGAGGAGCATGTCGCTCATTTGAGAGTAGTGCTTCAGACTCTCAAGGATCACCAATTGTATGCGAAGTTCAGCAAGTGCGAATTCTGGTTGAACTCGGTAGAATTTCTGGGCCATGTATTATCAGGCGAGGGCATAAAAGTAGATTCTTAGAAAATTGAGGCGGTGAAGAATTGGCCTAGGCCGGTGAATTCCTCGGATATTCGGAGTTTCTTAGGTTTAGCTTCCTACTATCGGAGGTTTATTGAAGGTTTCTCCTCTATTGCAGCACCTTTGACCAAGTTAACTAAGAAAAAGGTAAAGTTTCAATGGTCGGAGGCTTGTGAGAAGATCTTCCAAGAATTGAAGACTCGACTCACTATCGCACCGGTGTTAACCCTACCCGAGGGTACAGATGGTTTTGTGGTGTATTGCGATGCTTCGAGAATCGGACTCAGGAGTGTATTGATGTAGCAAGGGAAAGTGATAGCATACGCCTCGATACAGTTGAAAGTCCATGAGAAGAATTACCCGACCCATGATCTTGGATTAGTTGTGGTGGTGTTCGCATTGAAGATATGGCGACATTACTTGTATGGGGTCCATGTGGATGTGTTTACAGACTACAAGAGCTTCCAATATGTGTTCACACAGAAATATCTCAATCTTCGGCAAAGGAGGTGGTTAGAGCTACTCAAGGACTATAATATGAGTGTCCTTTACCATTTGAGTAAGGCTAATGTGGTAGCAAATGAACTTAGTAGGCTCTATGGAGAGTGTGTCCCATGTGGATGAGGGAAAGAGGAGCTGGTGAAAGATGTCCATCGACTTACAAGGTTGAGAGCTAGGTTGGTCGACTTAAGCGATGGCGGTGTTATTGTGCAGAACGGATCAGAATCGTCCTTGGTGACTGATGTGAAAGCCACACAAGATGAGGATCTGATTTTTGTAAAGCTGAAAGAGGTCGTTCGAGGTCAGAAAGTGGAGGTATTCTCCGAAGGGGGAGATGGTGTGCTTCGGTACCAGGGTCACCTATGTGTCCCAAATGTTGATTATTTGAGGAGCCGAATATTGAATGAGGCCCATGGATGTAGGTATTATATCCATCTATGTGCCATCAAGATGTATCGTGATTTACTAGAAATCTATTTGTCACGACCCGAACGTATACCCGGATCATAGACACAGGACAAGGGACCCCGAGAGACCCCAAGTCAACCAATGGCACATGCATACAACTAATCTCATATAAAATAAGCGGAATGATAATTATAAAGACATAGCGTAAACGTAACTATAACATAACCGCAGGAAAATATTGAACATTTACACAGCTGAGTACTGCATACTTGTCTGAAAGCCTCTAATACATAAGATGAGTTTATGGGAGAACATCCCCAACTAACTCGAGCAATACTGAAACATAAGCAACATGAAAGTCTGTCAAATAGCCCTCGGAACATGAGGACTCACCAATAGGCTGAAAGCGTAGGCTGAGATGGACTAAGGGTGAGCATAAACCTGAGATTTGGACCCTATATCATGAAATGATACAAAAGTATGCGGTCAGTACGTGGAATTTACCGAGTATGCAAGGTAAGTAAAATGGACATTTTAAAATAAAGTAAAACTCATAAATAGACATAGGAGAAGGACATCATGCTTGCATCAAAATATTCATAATAAAACATAAGGCTCAAGACTTTCAAATCATTCATAATCATTCATTATCATAATCATAAGTAAGCTTTATCAAAATATAACTTGAGCCAATAACATAAACATAACTATGCATAAAACATGGGGAACAATGGGAGGACTCGTTATAACCGACACCATCATGATTGAGCCTTTCATAATGCCCAACTATCTCACTCAAGTGGGCAGAGCTGACCCTGGCTTGCCAGGCGAGGGTCGTGTATAAGGCATGATATCATATTTGAGGGAATAATCGTCAATACAATACATCATTAGAACCCACGGTGGCATGTGGTTATGAGAAACTGGCGTAGTCCTTTGAACGCTGGGATGGTCGATGCTAGACATGGCTCCAAAAATATGCATATAGACTCATACATAAATCATTAACAACATGCATTAAGATTCATTGGCTAAGAAAATAACATTTATCATCATTGATCCCCTTTAAACATGCTTATCCAAGAGTCAAAGGCCCTTTTCATCGGCCAACATCATAAATGGATGAATCATGAAATTCGTTTCATAAATCGTAAATCATTCTTCATCATGGGGTATTGCCCAATACTTCATCATACTCAATTGTTTCAAAATATGCTCATAAACATGGGCAACTTGAATTCATGCTTTTCCATCATCAATAAACTTATAATAATGAATATTCATCGTAAATCATAATTTTCGTGAACATTCATCAATGGGCATTTTAGATTTAAAAAGATTGAAACATAATTTTGAAGAAAATAATATAAAATCTGCCCAGCATGCATAATTCAATAATTAAAACTCAATCTTTGAGTAAAACCCCATGAAATTTGAATAGGAGAATTCATGAATTAACTTGAAATTTGGGCATAGGTGAGGAAGAATTTCACCCATTTTAAAACCCTACATACCTGGAAATGGGTTGATTCGAAACTCCTTGAATACCCACAAAGAAATTGATGGAAACTTGGGGAAGAAGACCTAGAATCTCCCAAAAAAACCTCTCTAAAGTTCTTGCATGAGAATGAGCATGCAATAAGGACTTAACTCATATTATCATATCAGAAAATATAAAAAACGACGTAGTTTAGGGTCAAAAAGCGTAGAAAATTTGAAATTGCCCTTAAAATTAAATCACTGAAATCTTCCCCAGACGGACCAAAGACTGACCCAACGGGTCGTGGCAACGTACCACAACTCGTGGTATCGAGTTACCAAGTTCACTGCTTCATCACCTATCGCGGATCCTTCCCAAGACTCGTCAGGACGATTCGTTACTTCAAACGTTAAGTCTTGGATTGATCATCGTCAACTCCTTGACCAAATCTAACCTTCCTTCCCACGAGACTCACCATGACCCGTGGTGACTTCCAACGAGTCGTGGTCTCCTCCTTTTGTCTGCACTGGAACCTTCCACCGACGAACGACGACTTGAAACAACGGGTCGTGCCTACTCACCACGAATCATTGGATGGCCCATTGTTTCTCCTTCGGCCTAAACCAGTCCTTCCAACGACCAGTAAAAATGAATCGTTGTTCCCGACAATGAGTCGTTACACCGTCCGTTTTCTCCACTGCTCCCCTAAACTTCCCAAACCACGATAGCTTATGATGACTCATCGTACCCTACCATGAGTCATAGGGTTGTCCGTCCTATGATGTTTTTGCCAGTTTTCTGCACTTTTCAAATTTTTACACTCGGGTCTATTCTTAGACCTTTCCGGGGTATTACAATATCTCCCCGTTAGAAACATTCATCCTCGAATGTAGAAAATAAGCAGTAAACATAAACATACAATTTATCATAGCCATATATTGATTATTTTAACCAAATTTTCACGGAATGACTACCCCCGAATAAAACCATATAGCTGAACTGACCTCATACTTTACATACACATTAATAGAAACTTGCACACATAAACCAAACATGAAAACTAAATAGAGTCATAGGGAAAAACTGATACCTCAAGTCGGAACCGTGCCGGTAGAGAACAAAAGTGTATATCTAGTCCTCATGTCCGCTTCAGCCTCCCACGTAGCTCCCTTAACATGCTAATTCCTCCATAAAACCTTAACTGAAGCTACTTCTTTGTTTCTCAATTTACGAACCTGACGATCCAAGATTTCAATGGGAGTTTCTTCATAACTGAGGTTGTCTTTCACCCCAATGTTGTCTAATGGAACTACCAAGGCTGGATCACCCAAACACTTCTTCAAAAGTGACACATGGAAGATGGTATGAACTGAGGACAACTCCGATGGAAAGTCTAACTCATATGCTACCTTGCCAACTCTTCTCATAACCTGATAAGGACCAATATAGCGGGACTGAGTTTACCTTTATTTCCAAACCATATGAATCCCTTCATGGAAGATACCTTTAGAAATACCCAGTCGTCCACATTAAACTCCAAATCCCTTCTTCAGCATACAATTTTTGACGACTCTGAGCGGTTTTTAACTGGTCCCTTATCAACTGGACCTTTACCACGGCCTCATGGATCAAATCAGGTCCTATCAGGGCTGCCTCACAAACCTCAAACCAACCAATGGGCGATCTACACCTTCGCACGTAAAGAGCCTTGAACGGTGCCATCTGGATACTAGAGTAATAACTATTATTAGAGGAAAACTCAATAAGAGGCAAATGCTCATCCCAACTACCCTTGAAATCAATAACGCAAGCTCTCAACATGTCCTCAAGAGACTAGATGGTCCGTTCTGCTTGACTGACTATTTTCGGATGAAATGTCGTACTAAGCTTGACCTGGGTGCCAAGTCCCTTTTGAAAAGATCTCCAGAACTGAGAGATGAACTGAGTACCTCTTTCCGATATAATGGACAAGGGCACTTCGTGCAATCTAACCAACTCTTGGATGTATAGTTTAGCAAACCTTCCGCTGAATCGATGGTCTTGACCGGTAGAAAATGAGCAGTCTTGGTTAACCTATCTACTACAACCCAAATGGAGTCATATAGCCGGCGAGTACAAGGTAGAACTATAATGAAATCTATGTTAACCTCCTCCCACTTCCAAGTGGGAATGCTGATGTCCTGAAATACGCCTCCCGGCCTTTGATGTTCGATTTTCACTTGCTGGCAGTTTGGACATTTTCCTATGAACTATGCAATATCCTTCTTCATACCATCCCACCAATAGATTTCTCGCAAGTCCCGATACATTTTCTTGGATCCTGTATGAATAGAATATTTGGTACCATGTGCCTCATGCAATATCCGAACTCTCAAGTCATCAACATCTGGGACACATAGTCGACCCTGGTACCGTAGCACCCCATCTTCCCCTTGGGAGAAAACCTCCACCTTTTGACTCCGCACCGCCTCCTTCAGCTACCTCAAAATTGGATCCTCATCTTTCCTGGATTTAACATCAACCACCGAGGATGATTCTGATCCATTATGCACAATAATGTCACCATCTGCCGAGTCGAGCAATCTAACTCCCAGCCCTGCAAGCCGGTGGACATCTTTCACCAACTCCTTCTTCCCCTCATCCACGTGGGACACACTCTCCATAGAGAGTATACTAAGCGCATCCACAACCATATTTTCCTTGCCCGGGTGGTAGAGGACACTCATGTCGTAGTCCTTTAGCAACTCCAACCACCTCCTTTGTCGAAGATTTAGATCCTTCTGTGTGAACACATATTGCAAGCTCTTGTGATCTATAAATACATCCACGTGAACCCCATACAAGTAATTCCGCCATATCTTCAATGCAAACACCACCGCGGCCAACTCAAGATCATGGGTCGGGTAATTCTTTTCATGAATCTTTAACTGTCGTGAGGAGTATGCTATCACCTTCCCACGCTGCATCAACACACATCCCAGCCCGACTCTCAAAGCATCACAATATACTACAAAGCCATCCGTACCCTCGGGTAAAGTCAACACTGGTGCTGAAGTGAGTCGGGTCTTCAACTCCTGGATGCTTTTCTCACAATCATCTGACCATTGGAACTTCACCTTTTTCTAAGTCAAACTGGTCAAAGGTGTCTCAATAGATGAGAAACCCTCGTAGCCTTCTAGGCCCATGAAACTTTGAATTTCTGAAGGATTCACCGGTCTAGGCCAATTCTTCACCGCTTCGATTTTCTAGGAATCCACCCTTTTGCCCTTACTCGACACCACATGGCCCAAAAATGCCAAAGAGTCTAGCCAAAATTCACACTTGCTAAACTTTGCACATAGATGACAATCCTTGAGGGTCTGAAGTACTACCCTCAGGTGAGCGGCATGCTCCTCCTCGCTCCACGAGTATATAAGGATGTCATCAATGAACATAATCATGAACATGTACAAATATGCCTTGAATACCCTGTTCATCAGGTCCATAAAAGTTGCAGGAGCATTGGTTATTCCAAAGACATAAGTACAAACTCATAGTGTCCATACCGGGTTTTGAAGGTTGTCTTTGGAATGTCACACTCCCAAACTCTGAGCTGGTGATATCCGAACCTGAGATCTATCTTCGAGAAACACCTGGAACCATGGAGCCGGTCAAATAAATCATCAATCCTGGGCAAGGGGTACCTGTTCTTGAAGTGACCTTATTAAGTTGTTGATAACCAATACACATCCTAAGGGAACCATCCTTCTTTCAAACAAATAGAACAGGTGCACCCCATGGAGACTTGCTTGGTCTAATGAAACCTTTATCCAACAAATCCTTTAACTGATCCTTTAACTCCTTTAGCTCGGCTGGAGCCATCCTGTAAGGAGGAATAGAAATAGGCTACGTATTAGGCAGTGCATCAATACTGAAATCAATTTCCCTCTATGGAGGAACACCTGGAAAATCATCAAGAAACACCTCTGGATATTCGCACACCACCGGAACTGACTGAATAGTCGAGGTCTCGGACTCTACATCCTTAACCTAACTAGGTGGTACACGCAACCCTTAGAGATCATCTTCTGGGCCTTAAGATAGGAAATAAACTGACCGGCTGGTACAGCTGAATTACCCTTCCATTCCAAAACTGACTCCCCCAAAAATTAGAATTCCACTACACGGGTCCTACAATTAATCGAAGAATAACAAGCAAACAAACAATCCATACCCAAAATGATGTCGAAATCAGTCATGGAAAATTCTACTAAGTCTGTGGAGATAACCTTATGCAACACCGTAATGGGGCAACCTCTATATACCCGCCTAGATACAACTGATTAACCGACTAGAGTAGATACAGAGAATGGTTCGAACAGAATTTCAGGACTAACTCCAAAACTACTAGCAATGTAAGGAGTCACGAAAAACAATGTAGCTCCCAGGTCTAACAAGGAATAAACATTAACATAAGAGACACATAACATACCCGTGACCATGTCTGGAGAAGCCTCCTGATCCTAGTGCAAGGCAAGGGCATTCTCCATTTGGGGCCCGGCCCTCTGATCCATCACCAACTATGGGGAATATTTTGACAGATGGTTGAACTCAAGCGAATATTCCAACATTGATATCCTCCCCTGCTTAAGGTTAACAAACTCAGCTGCTTTCAATTCCCTCATCTCCTGAGGGAAGAACCTGTCAAGAAAGGCCATGTGAAACTCATCCCAGCTGATAGGGCCCGCTCTCGCTGCCCTATTGTCCTTCCATTGCTTGTACCAAATATGAGCAACCTCCTTCAGCTGATAAGAGGCCAAGTCAACACTTTCTCCATTTGTCACTCCCATAACCTGAGTGACCTTCAAGATCCCTTCAATGAACTTGTGTGGATCTTCGTCCACCTTTGATCCTGTGAACTCAGTAAGGTTCATCCTCAAAAAGTCTCTAACCCGAGACGCCGCTACATTACCATTCTGTGGGACATGCGCGACAGTCTGCTGGTTGACCTGAGCGGTCAAGGTCTGCGCCAACATCTAGATAGCTGCCCTAAACTCAGTGTGGGAAGCTGGCTCTGGTGCCTGGGGCTCCTGGACAGGTGGGGCTTGCTGATTCCCATTATCATTTCCACCTCCGTGGCCCTCATCATTTCCATCCTCTTTCCGTTTACTCTTCTAGGAGCCATAATTCTGCAATCACGAATAGCAAGAATTAGAAGGATAGAAAGACTTTTATCGCACGATATTGAACATGAAGGAAGGGAATATTTCCTAAACGTCTAGTATCCTCTCCGTCATAAGTATGGCGCGCTTCACACCCATGAAAAAGACTCTACTTAACGCGACTTTCGGACACCCTAGGACACTTCAAACCTATGGCTCTAATACCAAGTTTGTCATAACCCGAACGTATACTTGGATCGTAGACTCGGGACAAGGGACCCCGAGAGACCCCAAGTCGACCCATGGCACATGCATACGACTAATCTCATTTAAAATAAGTGGAATGATAATCGTAAAGTCATAAAGAAAACATAACTATAACATAACCGTAGGAAATACTAAACATTTACATAGTTGAGTACTACATACTTGTCCGAGAGCCTCTAATACATAAGATGGGTTGATGGGACAACATCCCCAACTAACCCGAGAAATACTGAACCATAAGCAACATGAAAGTCTATAAAACATCCCTCGGAACATGAGGACTCACCAATAGGCTGAAAGTGTAGGCTGAGATGGACTAAGAGTGAGGATGAACCTGAGCCGGACCCTATATCCTGAAATGATACATCATAGAAAGTATGCGGTCAATACGTGGAATGTACCGAGTATGCAAGTTAAGTAACATGGACATTTTAAAATAAATTAAAACTCATAAATAGACATAGGAGAAAGACATCATGCTTGCATCAAAATCTTCGTAATAAAACATAAGGCTTGAGACTTTCAAATCATTCATAATCATTCATTATCATAATCGTAAGTAAGCTTTATCAAAATATAACTTGAGCCAATAGCATGAACATAACAATGTATAAAACATGTGGAACAATGGGAGGACTCATCATAACCGACACCATCATGATTGAGCCTTTCATGATGCCCCAACTATCTCACTCAAGTGGGCAGAGCCGACCTTGGCTTGCCAAGCGAGGGTCGTGCATAAGGCGTGATATAACATTTGAGGGGATCATCGTCAATACAATACATCATTAGAAACCCACGGCGTCACGTGGTTATGAGACACCGACATAGTCCTTTGAATGTCGGGCTGCTCGGTGCTAGACACAGCACCTAAAAATATGCGTATAAGCTCATACATATATCATTAACATCATGCATTAAGATTCATTGGCTAAAAAATAACATTTATCATCATAGATCCCCTTTAAACATGCTTATCAAAGAATCAAAGGCCCTTTTCATCGGCCAACATCATAAATGGATGAATCATGAAATTTGCTTCATAAATCGTAAATCATTCTTCATCATGGGGGCATTTCCCAATACTTCATTATACTTAATTGTTTTAAAATATGCTCATAAACATGGGCAACTTGAATTCATCCTTTTCCATCATCAATAAACTATAATAATGAATATTCATCGTAAATCATAATTTTCATGAACATTCATCAATGGGCATTTTAGATTTAAAAAGATTGAAACATAATTTTGAAGAAAATAATATAAAATATGCCCAGCATGCATAATTCAATAATTAAAACACAATTAAATCATATCCATAAAGAGGAATCATATTTTCATGCTTTGGGTAAAACCCCATGGAATTTTAATAGGATAATTCATGAATTAACTTGAAATTTGGGCATGGGTGAGGAAGAATTTCACCCATTTTAAAATCCTACATACCTGGAAATGGGTTGACTCAAAACTCCTTTAATACCCACAAAGAAATTGATGGAAACTTGGTGAATAAGACCTTGAATCTCCCAAAAAACTCTCTAAAGTTCTTTCATGAGAATGGTCATGCAATAAGGATTTAACTCGTATTATCATACTCAGAAAATATCCAAAATGACATAGTTTAGGATCTAAAAGAACAGAAAAGTCAAAATTTCCCTTAAAACTAAATCCCTGAAATCTACCTCGGGCGGACCAATGACTGACCCAATGGGTCATGGCAACGTACCACAACTCGTGGTATCGAGTCGTCGAGTCCACTGATTCATCACCTATCTCAGATCCTTCCCACGACTCATCAGGATGAGTGGTTACTTCAAACGATGAGTTGTTGGATCTGCCGTCCTCAACTCCTTGACCAAATTTTACCTTCCTTCCCACGAGCCTCACCACGACTCGTGGTGACTTCCAACGATTCGTTGTCTCCTCCCGTTGTCTTCACTAGAACCTTCCACCCACGAACGATGAGTTGAAACAACAGGTAGTGCCTACTCACCACGAATCATGGGAGGGCCCGTTGTTTCTCTTTCAGCCTAACCAGTCCTTCCAATGACTAGTAACAACAACTCGTTGTTCCCGACAATGAGTCGTTACACTGTCCGTTGTCTCCATTGCTTCCCTGAACTTCCCAAACCATGACAGCTTATGATGACTCGTGGTACCCTACCACGAGTCGTAGGGTCGTTCGTCCTATGATATTTTTGGCAGTTTTCTACACTTTTCAAATTTTTACTCCCGAGTCTATTCTTAGATCTTTTCGAGGTATTACACAATTGGTGGGATTGCATGAAGATGGATATTGCAAAATTCGTAGCCAGGTGCCTGAACTATCAGTAAGTAAAGGTTGAGCATCAAAGGTCGGGAGGAGTACTTCAGGATATCAGCATTCCTACTTGAATATGGGAAGAAATTAATATGAATTTCATTACATGCCTGCCTCGTACTCGTCAAAAATATGATTCCATTTGGGTGGTGGTAGACAGACTGACCAAGGCTGCATATTTCCTACTAGTGAAAACCACAGACTCGGCGGATGATTATGCCAAATTGTATATCCAAGAGTTGGTTCGATTACATGGAGTGCCCTTTGTCTATTATTTTTAGACTGAGGTACTCAATTTTCCTCTCTGTTTTGGCGGTCTTTCCAAAAAGGTCTTGGGACTCAAGGTAGGCTCAGCACAGCATTTCATCTGCAAATCGATGGTCAAACGGAATAGACAATCCAAACCCTCGAGGCTCTTTGTGGGCGGAGATGTAGATCGCCCATCGGATAGTTTAAGGTTGGTGAGGCAGCTATGATAGGGCCAGATTCGATTCATGAGGCTATGGTGAAGGTTCAGTTAATAAGGGACAGGCTAAAAACCGCTCAGAGTCAAAAGTCATATGCTGATGTGAGGAGGAGAGAGTTGGAGTCCGAGGTGACCGATTGGGTATTTCTGAAGGTATCTCCCATGAAGGGAGTCATGCGGTTTGGTAAGAAAGGAAAACTTAGCCCCCGTTATGTTGGTCCCTATCAGATTATAAGAAGGGTTGGTAAGGTAGCATATGAGTTAGACTTGCCCTAGAGTTATCTTCCATGCATCCTATGTTTCATGTATGGCTTTTGAACAAATGTTTGGGAGATCCAGCTCTAGTAGTCCCGGTGGACAGCGTTGGTGTAAAGGATAGCCTTAGCTATGAGGAAGTTCAAGTGGAAATATTGGATCGTCAGGTTCGGAGGCTAAGGAACAAGGAAGTAGCTTCAGTTAAAGTATTATGGAAAAATTAGCATTTTGAAGGATCTACGTGGGAAGCCAAAGTAGATATGATGGCTAAATACCCACACTTATTCTCTACCGTCTCAGTTCCGACTTGAGGTATCAATTTTGCATTATGACTCTATTTAGTTTTAATGTTTAGTTTACGTGTTCAAGTTTCTTTTATGTGTATGGATGTGTATGTGAAGCAAGAGATCAGTTCAACTATGTGATATGAATCGGAGGTAATCATTCCGTTAATTTTCAGTTTAAATGATCAGTACTTGAATATGATAATTGCATGTTTCTTCTTTCTGCTTGTTTCCTACATTCAAGGACGAATGTTCCCAAGGGGGAGATATTGTTATACCCTGGGAGCTCAAAGATCATACCCGGGAGTTGAAATGGGGAAAACTGGAAATTGTCATTGCAGTCTCAGGAGGAGTCATCTCATGACTCGTGAGGAAATCCCACAAGTCGTCAGGTGACTCATGGGGAAGGCTTGAGTTTTGAGAAGGAGTCCTGGAAGAGTTGAGACCCCACGAGCGAGGCCATGACTTGTGGTCAGGACCCAAGAGTCGTTGGGTTAGCCGTGGGGAAGGAAAAGTAGTGGGAAAAGGAAAGATGAGACAGTGTACTCAACGACTGGTGACCACGAGTCATGGTCACCCCTGACGAGTCATGAAGTGACCCATTACGAGCCCAGGAGAATAAATGATATAATGTACTTGACGAGAAGAGTGACGAGTCATGCCTCCAGCAATGAGTCGTCAGGTCATCCCTTAGGACCACCTGGCAGTTAATTTTTTGTGAATTAGTAAGGGCCTTTTCTTAATTTCTAAGTTCCTAAAGTCTAAACTACGTCGTTTTAGCCTATGAAAGGTGGGTTTTAGCGAAGGAAACAATCCTAAGTCTTTATTCATGCATGCAAGAGAATAGAAGAGTGATAAAGAGGTGATCAAAGGGTGATTCAAGCTTTCTTATTCAATTTCTTTCTAGCCATTCAAGGGAGAGTAAGATTCAGCCTCCATCAAGTATGTAGGGTTACAAATGGTTGTCTCCGTTCACACCCATGCCCATTCTCTATTCATTTATGAAAATCTATCCAAAAATCACATGGGGTTTTAATTCAAATTTTGTGAAAACCTAATGAATTTCTAGTGGGGTTTTATGATTTATGATTTACATCATATTTTATGGATTTTGATCATATTTTACAATTTAGTTTACTTATAAATATTATTGATTTTAATTTTTACCAAATTAAGCCTAATTATGCATGATCTATGATGAATTGATTTATGATCTACTCTTCAATTATTGATATTTATAAACCCAGCATGATTTATGATTTGAAATATAAATTTATTCAATTACCCATCATGATTTTATGATTTATAAGTTATACGTATGATCTACTAGTATGCATGAAACCTATGATTCACGAATTATGTTTTTGGCAGATGTAGGGGCCTTATGTCATGGCTAGTTAACGTATGTACAAGAATATTTATGATTATCATGATTTAACTAGCCCATGAATTCATGCACGTTATATTATGAGCATTATATATGTTTTGGGAGTAGCATCGAACACCGAGTAGGTTCGGGGCCTAGGTTCTACTCCAGATCTCATAAACTACGTGCCACCGTAGGTATGTTGGGACCTTCACTTTGACTATCCCCGGCCCAATTGGCCATTCTCATGGTGATATCACACTTTCATGTTCGTACCCTTGGAAAGGTACGGACACCCTCCCGACAAGGGTTACAAGTTGGGCTTCATGTGTACTCATATGGGGTATTTCGGTTAAGAGAATCTCCTACTGTTCCTCGTGATTTATGCATATCTATGATTATGTATATTGGCCCAAGTTATATTCAGTACGACTTTCCTGTAATGATTATGATTTCGACTATATTACGAATTCTTTGAAAACCTTAGCCTTATGATATGTTATGTTATGATATATATGATATGAGCATGATGTCCTACTCTTATGTTTTTTATGAGCTTTTACATATTTTAATTGTCCTTTTTACTTACCTTACATACTCAGTACATTCCACGTACTGACCGCATACTTTCCATGTTGTATCGTCTTATGATACAAGTTTCGGCTCTTAAGATCATCCTCATATCTAGATCATCTCGAGTGTATTTTCATCTTATTGGTGAGTCCTCATGTTCCGAGGGTCGTTTTATAGACATTCATGTTATTTTATGTTTTAGTACTCATCCGGTTTAGTTGGGGGTGTTGTCGCATCAAACCATTGTATGTAATAGAGGCTTTTAGACGGTGTGTAGTACTCAGCTTGAGTATGTCTAAGTAATTCTATTTGTTTTTATATGTCCTGATTATGCTTACGTTTCTTCTATGTCTTGTGATTAGTATTCTGCTCATAATGAATGAAGTTAGATGTATGCTTATGCCATGGGTTGACTTGGGGCCTCTCGGGGTTCCTTGTCACTTGTTGCGATCCAGGTCAACATTCGGGTCATGACAAACTTGGTATCATATCTATAGGATTGAAGTGTCCTAGGGTGTCTGAAATTCGCGTTAAGTATAGTCTTTTTCATGGGTGTGAAGCGCGCCACACCTATGACGAAGAGGCTACGAGACGTTTAGGAAATGTTTCCTTCTTTCATAATCTATGTCATGTGGTGAAAATTCCTTCTATCCTTATAATTCGTGCTATTCGCGATTGAAAAATCATGGCTCCCGGGAGAATGAACGGAAGGAGAAATGGGAATGGTGAAGGCCACGGAGATGGCAATGATCATGGGCATCGGCAGGCCCCTGCTGTTCAGGAGCCCCAAGCACCAGAGCCAGTTGCCCACCTGGGTTTCGGGCGGCTATCCAGATGTTGACACAAGCCTTGACTGCTCAGGTCAACCAGCAAGCTGTTGAACATATCCACCAGAATGGCAATGCGATAGCAGCCTGGGTTAGAGATTTCTTGAGGACGAACCCTCCGAAGTTCCTTGGGTCCAAAGTGGATGAGGATCCGCACGATTATATCGAGGAGATTCTAAAGATCACCCAAGTTATGGGGTTGACCAATGGAGATTGTGTTGATTTAGCCTCCTATCAGCTAAAAGGGGTGGCCCACATATTGTTCAAACAGTGGAGAGATTCTAGGGCAGTGGGTGCAGGACCTATCGGTTGGGAAGAGTTCCACACAGGATTCTTGGATCTCTTCCCTCGGGAGATTAGGGAACAAAATGCAGCTGATTTTTTTAACTTGAAGCAAGGTGACATGTCCGTTCAGGAGTATGCATTGGAGTTCACCCATTTATCCAAGTATGCGCCAGGGTTGGTGGCAGACCAGAGGGCTCGGGTAAGCCATTTTGTACATGGATTGATGGACTATCTGGATAAGGTCTTTAGGATTTCCATGTTGCATCGAGATATAGACTTTCCCCGCATTTAGTTGCATGCTCAGCAGATGGAGTCGGTATATCGGAGGTAGAGAGAGGCCAAGAGGGCTAGGACTGATAGTTATTGGACTTCTCATGTCAAATCAGGGGTGGACAGCGTCAGCACTGTTAGCATAGGTCTATGGCTCCAGCACCATCATTGGCCAGTACGCCATCTAGATTCCGAGGGGATCGGAGGAGTAGGGCTCTATATTTGAGAGACCAGGGTAGCATGCAGATAAAGCGCACTTTCCCAACTTTTGCAAAGTGCAGCAAGAATCATCCCGAGAGGTGCCTAGTCGGCTCGAATTCTTGTTTCTTGTATGGCAAACCTAGACACAGACTCAGGGATTTCCCTTCCTTCTAATTCGTGCTATTCGTGATTGCAGTATCATGGCTCCTCGAAGAATGAACGGAAGGACGAATGGAGGTAGTGAAGGCCACGAGGATGGAAATGGTTATGGGCATTGATGAGCCCGCAAGTGTACGGGTCGTACAAGTAATAAAGTGGCTCTTTTGAAGAACCGGATTGTCGAACCCACAGGAATAGGAATACGGGGTGAA
>JACEIK010002242.1:0-32362 GCA_018107945.1 Datura stramonium | reverse complement strand
ACAATTTACATGAGAATGTACACAATTTATTAGACAAACAAGACAAAAGTTATACATTTGAGTATCGATTTGGCATATAAATATGCCCCTTATCAGGCATCAGCTAGCTCCACCAGTTTAGGAGCCTCAGGCACCGAAGCCAGCTACCCATGTTGATTTCTAGGCCGCTATTCAAATGCTTGCGCAGGCCTTGATCGCTCAGGTCAATCATCAGGCCATTTCGCATGTTCCGCACAATGGTAATGTAGCGATGACTCGATTCAAGGACTTCTTGAGGATGAACCCTCCTGAGTTCACGGGGCCGAAGGCAGATGACGACACACATGATTTCATTGGTGAGATTGTCAAGATCACCCAAGTCATGGGGGAGAATAGTGTTGAGTGCGCAGAGTTAGCCTCCTACCAGTTGAAGAGGGTTGAGCATATCTGGTTTCACCAATGGAAGGATAGCAGGGTCGCAGGAAAAGGTCCAATCACGTGGGAGAAGTTTCAAGCTGCATTCCTAGATCGGTTCTTCCCTCGATAGATGAGGGAGCTAAAGGTAGCTGAGTTTCTAAACTTGAGGCAGGGAAGGATGACAGTGCAAGAGTATTCCCTTGAGTTCACTCGCCTATCAAAATATGCCCCGGAGTTAGTAGCTGACCAGAGGACGCAGGTGAGCATATTTGTGCATGGTAAAGAAGGATATTTGGACAAGGAGTGTCGGATTGCTATGCTTCACTAGGATATGGACTTCCCTCATATAGTGTTGTACGCCCAGTAGATAGAGGCTGAACATTTGAGAGAGAAGGAGGCCAAGAGGGCTAGGACACTGGATTATAGGTTCTCTCAGCAGAGGTCCGGTGGTAGACACCAACAACAGATTCACCAGAGATCGTCAGCCTCGGCATTGAATGTGCCATCCAGGCCTAGACATGATCAGAGAGGGCGAGCATCAGGCTCGAGGGGTCAGAACAGTAGACCCACAGATTCTAGCATCCCATCTTGTGACAAGTGTGGTCGAGGGCACACAGGCTAGTGCTTGGCAGGTTCAGGTGCTTGCTTCGGGTGTGGGTAGCCCGGACACATGCTTCGAGATTGTCCAATTGCGAGGACGGATCATATTGGGGGTCGAGGCCCAGATTCTAGTTCAGTAGCCCCTCCCCCACGCTCAGCACATCAGGGGCATCTACTAACACAGTTGGTGGTCAGCGCCAGAACAGATTCTATGCTTTAGCTTCCCGTGAGGAGCAGGAGGTCTCCCAGGATGTGGTCACTGGTATGTTGTGAGTTTTTCATATTGATGTATATGCTTTGCTAGATCCGGGTGCTACCCTATCTTTTGTGACACCTTATGTGGACAATAGCTTTGGAGTTAGTCCCAATGTCTTGTCAGAACCCTTCTCAGTTTCCACTCCAGTAGGTGACTCAGTTATAGCTAGACGGGTGTATAGAGATTGCCCAGTCTCAGTCCTTCATAAGGTCACCTCAGCAAATTTGATAGAGTAAGCCATGACAGATTTCGATGTTATTCTCGGCATGGATTGGCTATTTGCATGCTATGCTTCAATTAATTGTAGAAATCGGGCGGTAGAGTTGCGATTTTTGGGTGAGCTAGTCTTAAAATGGAAGGGTAGTTCAGTTGTGCCTATAGGTCGATTAATTTCTTATCTTAAGGACAGGAAGATGATTTCTAAGGGTTTCATGTACCATCTAGTTATGATTAAGGATGTCGAGTTCGAAACCCCAACTATCCAGTCAATTCCAGTAGTACGTGAGTATCCAAAGGTCTTTCCTGATGATTTTCCAGGTGTCCCTCCCGAGCGGGAGATTAATTTTGGTATAGATCTTCTTCTCGACACGCAGCCTATATCTGTTCCGCCCTACAGAATGGCTCCAGCCGAGATAAAAGAGTTGAAGGATCAATTGAAGGACCTGTTAGATAAGGGATTTATTAGGCCGAGTAAGTCTCCATGGGGTGCACCAGTGTTATTTTTCCGGAAGAAGGATGGTTCACTTAGGATGTGTATTAACTATCGGTAGTTAAACAAGGTCACCGTTAAGAACATGTATCCTTTACCCAGGATCGATGATTTGTTCGATCGGCTTCAGGGTGCCAAGTGTTTCTCCAAGATAGATCTTAGATCCAGGTATCATCAGCTCAGGGTTCGGGAGAGTGACATCCCGAAAACCACTTTAAGAACTCGGTATGGTCACTACGAATTTGTTGTTATGTCTTTTGGACTAACCAATACCCCCGTAGCTTTTATGGATCTAATGAATAGGGTGTTACAGGCATATTTGGACCTGTTCGTGATTGTTTTCATTGATGACATCCTTATATACTCTCGGAGCGAGGAGGAGCACGTCGCTCACTTGAGAGTAGTGCTTCAGACCCTCAAGGATCGTCAATTGTATGCAAAGTTCAACAAATGTGAGTTTTGGTTGGACTTTGTGGCATTTTTGGGCCATGTGGTATCGAGCAAGGGCATAAAGGTAGATTCTCAGAAGATCGAGGCGGTGAAGAATTGGCCTAGATCGGTGAACCCATCAGATATCGGAGCTTTTTAGGCTTAGCGGGTTACTATCGGAGATTTTTTGAAGGATTTTCATCTATTGCAACACCTTTGACCAAGTTGACTCAGAAGAAGGTAAAGTTTCAATGGTCGAAGGCTTGTGAGAAAAACTTCCAAGAGTTGAAGACTCGACTCACTTCAGCACCAGTGTTGACCGTACCCGAGGGTACTGATGGTTTTGTGGTGTACTATGATGCTTCGAGAATTGGACTTGGGTGCGTGTTGATGCAACATGGGAAAGTGATAGCATATGCCTCAAGATAGTTGAAAGTCCATGAGAAGAATTACTCGACCCATGATCTTGGGTTGGCCACGGTGGTGTTTGGATTGAAGATATAGCGTCATTACTTGTATGGGGTCCACGTGGATGTATTCACGGACCACAAGAACTTGCAATATGTGTTTACGCAGAAAGATCTCAATCTTCGACAAAGGAGGTGGTTGGAGCTACTTAAAGACTATGATATGAGTGTTCTTTACCACCCGGGTAAGGATAATGTGGTAGCAGACGTGCTTAGTAGGCTCTTTATGGAGAGTGTCTCCCATGTGGATGAAGGAAAGAAGGAGTTGGTGAGAGATGTCTATCGACTTGCGAGGTTGGGAATTAGATTGGTCGACTCGATCGGTAGCGGCATTGTTGTGCAAAACGGATCAGAATCATCCTTGGTGACTGATGTGAAAGCTAGACAAGATGAGGATACAATTTTGGTAAATTTGAAAGAAGTCGTACAGAGTCACAAGGTGGAGGTCTTCTCCCAAGGGGGAGATGGGGTGTTGCAGTACCAGGGTCGTCTATGTGCTCCAGATATTGATTATTTTAGGGATCGGGTATTGCATGAGGCGCATGAGTCTAGGTATTCAATCCATCTGGGTGCCACCAAGATGTATCATGATTTGCGGTAAATATATTGGTGGAATGTCATGAAGAAGGATATTGCAGAATTCGTAGCTAAGTGCCCGAACTGTCAGCAAGTGAAAGTCGAGCATCAAAGGCCAGGAGGTGTACTTTAGGATATTAGCATTCCCACTTGGAAGTGGGAAGAGATTAATATAGATTTCATTACAGACCTACCTCATAAACGGCGACACTACAATTCTATTTGGGTGGTGGTGGACAGGTTGACCAAGGATGCGTATTTTCTACAGGTCAAAACCACACATTCAGCGGATGATTATGCCAAACTGTATATCCGAGAGTTGGTGCGATTACATGGAGTGCCCTTGTCTATTATCTCATATCGAGGTACTCAGTTTTCCTCTCAGTTTTGGCGGTCTTTCCGAAAAGGGCTTGGGACTCAGGTTAAACTCAGCACAATATTGCATCCGCAAATGGATGGTCAGGCAAAGAAAACAATTCAAACTCTAGAGGACATGTTGAGAGCTTGTATGATGGACTTTAAAGGTTGTTGGGATGATCACTTGCTCTTGATCGAGTTTGCTTACAATAACAGCTATCAATCCAGTATCCAAATGGCACCGTTCGAGGCTTTTTATGGGCGGAGATGTAGATCGTTCATTGGAAGGTTTGAGGTTGGTGAGGCATCTATGGTAGGACCTGATTCGGTTCATAAGGCTATGGTGATGGTTCAGTTGATAAGGGACAGGTTGAAAACCGCTCAAAGTCGTCAAAAGTCATATGTTGATGTGAAGAGGGGATAGTTAGAGTTCGAGGTGGACGATTGGGTATTTCTGAAGGTATCCCCCATGAAGGGAGTCATGTGGTTTGGAAGGAAGTGGAAACTCAGTCCCCGCTATGTTGGTCCCTATCGGGTTATGAGAAGAGTTGGTAAGGTAGCGTATGAGTTGGACATGCCATCAGAGTTATCTTCAGTCCATCCCGTCTTTCATGTATCACTCTTGAAAAAGTGCTTGGGAGATCCAGCCGTAGTAGTTCTAGTGGACAGTGTTGGTGTGAGAGATAGCCTTAGTTATGAGGAAATTCCAGTTGCAATCTTAGATCGTTAGGTTCGGAGGCTGAGGAACAAAGAAGTAGCTTTGGTAAAAGTGTTATGGAGAAATCAACATGTTGAGGGAGCTACGTGGGAAGCTGAAGCGGCTATGATGGCTAAGTACCCCCACCTGTTCCCTACCGGCTTGGTTTCAGTTTGAGATATCAGTTTTTTTCCTTATCATCTAATCAGTTTCCATGTTCGATTCATGTGCGCAAGTTTGATTTATGTTATGATAAATGTATGTGATATCTGAATTCAGTTCAGTTATGTAGTTCTTTTTGGAGGTAGTCATTCTGTTAGTTTTCGGTTTAAATGATCAGTGTTTGTATATGATGATTGCATGTTTCTGAGTTTCTGTGTGTTTCTAACATTCGAGGGTGAATGTTTCCAAGGGGGAGATATTTTTATACCCCGGGAACCCAAGGATCAGACCCGGGAGTCAAAACAGTCAATAATAGAAATTTCGCACCAGGTCATAGGATGAATCATGAGGAGTGACCACGAGTCGTGAGGTGACTCTTGGTCCAGCAAGGTTGGCAGGGTTTGTTGAGAAGACCATGGGCATGACCACGAGCCGAGGTCAGCCTCACGACTCGTGAGGTCTCCTGTGGCCTAGACTGGTTGTTGGCAAGGAGACATTGAGCAGTAGAAGCCACGGATGGTGACCATGAGTCGTGGTCACCCATCACGATTCATTGAGTCTTCCATGAGGTCCCCTAGTTGTTTTGAGCAGTGTAACAAACGACTCATGGCCACGAGTCGTGGCCTGTGAGCACGAGTCATCAAGTCCCTCGTGGGGACTGGCAGTCAATCAAATTCTGGGATTTTAGTAAGGACTTTTCCATAATTCCTAAGTCCTAAGGGTCTATACTACATCGTTTAAGGCTTGTTTTACAGGGTTTTAAGAGGGCAAAACCTATTCTATGTCATGCATTACATGCATGCAAGCTTGAGAGGTTGAAGAGGTGATTCAAGGCTAGTATTCAAGGTTTCGATCCAATTTCCTCTTGGGTAATCAAAGATTTGATAGAATTAATCCATTTCAGGTATGTAGGGTTATGAGTGGGTTCTTCCTTCCTCACCCATGCCCAATCTCCATCTAAGTATGAGAAATTCCTATGATCAAGTTATGGGGGTTTTACCCAATTGCATGATTCTTCAATTTCTATATGTGGTTACGACTAGATTATGTTTCTATTGATGAATTGTGAAGCTTGGGCAAATTTTAAATTGTTTTCAATCAAAATTGTGTTTTCTAGATTATGAAATAAAATTTCCATGGATGAGAAGTTCATGAAACAAGAAAATAATGATGAATGTATGATGATGATGAGATTTGATGATGAGAAGCACGTTTCTAAAGCTACCCATGATTATGATATTGTTTTCAAAATGAATTGAGTAGGTCCAAGCATGATAAAGTTTTTGGGCACGGCCCTTGTATCAAGTATAATGATGTAGTATCTCTAAAGTAAGCTTACCACATGGTTTTGAGTAGATGCTCCCACTTATATTTAAGCTTGTGGTATGTTTCCAAATGAAGCTTCTTATATGCATGAATTCATAATTGCGATGTATGTTATTATTGAGCTTCATTTTCATATGATGTCGGTTCTATGCATGATTTTATTATTAAGCTTTGTCAAATGACAATGTTGAGCTTTATTACATACGATGTTGAGTTTATGCATGATTTCATCTTGAGCTTCATCAATAGACGATGATGAGCTTCGTTATATATGATGTACAGAACTACATGTTTTGGGAGAAGAGTCTAGCACCGAGCGGACTAAGAGTCGATCACCCTGTGCCCCAGAACTACGCGCCAACATAGGTTGATACTATTGTGTTATTAGGACCTCCCTTGTGAGCTATCCTCGGCCCTAATGTCCCATGAACTTGATATTGATATCATGGTAGCATCCTTAGCCCTGATAAGGTTTTGGATGGCTCTTCCCACTTGAGTGTGATAGTCGGGACCACGTAAGCTCTATCATGGTATGTCGGTTAAGTGATGAGTCTCCCATTGTCTATATGATTCATATTTTCATATTCATTACTCATGGTTATTATTTTAAGCATGCATGTATTAAAATCAAGGTTTGACTCATTGTTCATCTTTTCTATATATGTCACATTTCAGCTTTGAGTCATTCGAGTCAGTTATGATGTTATGAAGCTATGCATGGTCATATTATGAAAAGATTACGATTTTAGAATGAATGCATGTAGTCCTTACTCTTAGACTTGAAAGCTTATGATATGTTATGAAATATTTTAAATGATTTACTTTACTAAAGAGGTTTTACTTACCTTGCATACTCGATCATTCCACGTACTGACTGCATACTTTCTATGTTGTATCATATCATGATACAAGACCCAACTCCCAGGCTCAGCCCCACTCGTAGTCGATTGTCAGAGTTAGCACCTACTTGGTTGGTGTGTCCTCATCCTTCGAGGGCTAGACTTTCAGTTTCCTTGTGTATTTTCAGTTTTAGTATTGTTGAGTTAGTTGGGTTCTTGTCCCATCAACTCATCTAGATTAGAGGCTTTTTAGACTCATGTATGTATTTAGCTTCGGATGCTCATTCTAATGTTATGTTGAGTTAGACTTTCACTAAGTTTATATGATTGAATCTTCAATTTATTATTTTAGTTAGATGTATGCTTGTGCCATGGGTTAACTTGGGGTCTCTCGGGGTCCCTTGTCTCATGTCTACGATCCGGGCCTCCGTTCTGGTCGTGACAGTTGCGTGTTTTTCATATTGATGTTTATGCTTTGGTAGTTCCGAGAGCTACCTTGTCTTTTGTGACTCCTTACATTGTTAGTGGCTTGGAGTTAGTCCTGAGACTCTTTCGGGACCATTTTTGGTTTCTACTCTTGCCGGTGATTGGTTATAGCTAGGCGGGTGTATAGAGGATGCCCGGTCACTATATTGCATAAAGTCACCTCTGCGGACCTTGTAGATTTAGCCATGACTGACTTTGACATTATTCTTGGCATGGATTGGTTGTATGCGTGTTATGCTTCTGCCAATTGTAGAACCCGTGCGGTGGAATTTCGTTTTCCAAGAAAATCAGTTTTGGAGTGGAAGGGTAGTTCGGTTGTACCAGCAGTTCAATTTATTTCATATCTTAAGGCCCAAAAGATGATTTCTAAGGATTGCATGTACCATCTAGTCAGGGTTAAGGATGTTGATCCCGAGACCCCAACTATCCAGTCAGTTTCGGTGGTTCGTGAGTATCCAGAGGTCTTTCCTGATGATTTTATAGGTGTTCCTCCCGAGTGGGAGATTGATTTGGGTATTGACCTTCTACCTGATACGCAGCCTATATCTATCCCTCCTTATAGGATGGCTCCAGCCGAGCTAAAAGAGTTGAAGGATCAGTTGAAGGACCTGTTAGATAAGGGCTTTATCAGACCGAGCAAGTTTCCGTGTGGTGCACCAGTGTTATTTGTCTTAAAGAAGGATAGTTCGCTTTGGATGTGCATTGACTATCGGCAATTGAACAAGGTCACCGTTAAGATCAAGTATCCTTTACCCAGGATCGATTATTTGTTTGACCAGCTTCAGGGTGCCAAGTGTTTCTCAATGACAGATCTCAGGTCTAGGTATCATCAGCTCAGGGTTCCATAGTGTGATATCCCGAAGACAGCCTTTAGGACACGGTATGGTCATTATGAGTTTGTAGTCATGTATTTTGTACTAACAAATGCTCCTGCAGCTTTTTGGACCAGATGAACAGGGTGTTCAAGTCGTATCTAGACATGTTCATGATTGTGTTCATTGATGACATCGTTATATACTATCGGGGCGAGGAGGAGCATGCCGCTCATTTGAGAGTAGTGTTTCAGACTCTCAAGGATCACCAATTGTATGCAAAGTTCAGCAAGTGCGAATACTGAATT
This sequence comes from Datura stramonium, assembly GCA_018107945.1. Classification (NCBI taxonomy): domain Eukaryota; kingdom Viridiplantae; phylum Streptophyta; class Magnoliopsida; order Solanales; family Solanaceae; genus Datura; species Datura stramonium. The sequence continues at coordinate 23,942 of JACEIK010002242.1, read as the reverse complement.
TAATTTATGTTGTTGAGTAGCTACGCACATGCCATGGGTTAACTTGAAGCCATTCGTGATTCTAGGTCCCATGTCTCAATCCGGGGTCCCTGCTTGGATCATGACAAACTTTGTAATAGAGAAAAGGTTTAGGTGTGTCCTAGGGTGTTTGAAAGCCGCATCATGTAGAGTCTTTTTCATGGGTGTGAAGTATGCCACACTTATGAGAAAGAGGCTACAAGACATTTTTAGAAAAATTCTCTTTCTTCATGGCTCTTATCGTGCGTTGAGTATGAAACTTTAAAAGTTCCTCTCTTAACTCGTGCTTTACGCATTCGCAGACAATGCCTCTCAAAAGCTACAGTTGAAGAGGAAAGAGTAATGGGAATCCACCAGCCCCACCAACTCCAGTAGGCCCCCTTAGTGGGCAAGTGACGAATGCGGAGCTTGGGGCTTCCTTCAAAGTGTTAATACGGGCCATAACCACTCAACTTAACCACCATGCAGTCGCACCTAGTTACTTAGGGGTCGAGACTTCACTAAGAAGAATTTGTCTGAGATTAACGATTCGAAGACGGGCAAAAGGTTTAAGGAAAGAACAAGGGAGAACAAAAGGGCTAGAACTGGAAATTTTGAGTTTTCCTAGAGGGTCAGGTGGTGGGAATCACCCACAACTCCAACAGAGAGCATTGGCTCCAGCACCTTCGTCAATTTGTGTCCCACTGCTCGAATTTGAAGGGGAGAAAAAGGGCAGAAAGTCCTCCCTAAGATTCAGGAGAGCAGGTCCAGGGTAAGGAAGATTACATATCCGAAGTGTGGCTTCATGCCCTGTAGGGGCGATTGGAAAGTCAGTAGTTAGTGATGTAGCCCAGCCTTAAGGAAGGATCCAAGAGCCTTAGAATGATGGTTTTAAGCTAAGAGGAAGATGATAAGTGGAAGAATCGAGTCAAGTCTTGAGTTCCAAGTGTGAAGGTCCACGATCAGTAAATATGGGAGATCGATCCACGCTTATTCAGGTGTCTTCTCGTACTTCAGTCAATATGATACTCTAGTCATGTTGTATACGAACATGTTATGCCCATGTCTAAATTCCAAGTACTCCTTATGTGTATTTGTACTTAGATTCATAGAATGAGAAGTAACCACTTCAGGGGGTGATTCAAGTCTTCTTCCATGATTCCATCAATCTCAGCTTCATGTCATGAAACTCGTTATGTGTGTAAACTCATGTCTCTCAGCATGCTCAGCTCTATGAACTCAGTCCTTAATATTTGCCTTAGTAGCTCATAAGATCATGCTATATTAGGTATATGTCCAGCTTAGATTTATTGAACGATTCGTGCTCATGACTTCCTCACTCTAAGCCCTACGAATGTTCCCCATATGATGGAAATGATTGTTAAAATGTGTACATTCAGGATAACTCTCTATTCCTGCCATAGCTACCAAGTATGTCGAAGTTCATAAAACACAGTTATTAGCCAAGCCTAGAAGATAAGGAATTCTTGAATAATGTTAGCTACAAAAAACCATGGGGTAACCATAAGTGATAGGATTGAATGAGGCGGTGATGTACAGGCAGACCATAATATGATATGAGTAGCGACTCTTGATTAGAGCTTGAACTTATGTGACTTTCTTGTTAAGGGGAAATAATGTTCTTAATGGATAACTCTGGTTGCCAGAGGTTTGTTCAAGTTAGGCTGGAACGTATTTGAGGCATGCCATTGGACTCAGACTTTAGTATAAATAGGAGCCTAGGCGATGAGGGTAGGCAGGAAAGATTGAGAATCAAAGATTGGGAGGCAATGCGACATGGTATCAGTAGTCTTGTTTGGAAGTGGAAAGAGATAAATACGGGTTGCATCATAGGGTCACCTCGGACACATCGACAGCATGATTCTATATGGCTAATAGTGGACTAGATAACCAAGTCAGCACCAGGATTATACTAGATTTTATACTATCACGATCTGAGTCTACACCCTGGATGCGACATGGTACTTAAGGCCACAAGTGACCCCAAACTAACCCATGGCAGAGCATACAACCAAAACTCTTAATATTGTATGAAATCTATAAGAGTAAGATTCATAAGGCATAACCAAACAAAATACTTTTAAGCAAAATAATACATCTGATAACATGCTGAATTACTAACTCTGTTTGAAAGCCATCTAAAAACTGATGAGTTGTTGGGAAAAGCCCCCAGCTAACTCTAAATTCTGAACTAAAATATCATAATACAATAGTATGGAAAGGAAATTTTGGCCCTCGAAAAATGAGGACTCACCACTGAACTTTGTTGATTTCTACCGGAGAAGGACTACTGACGATGCTGAGACTGAGAACCTGCGCCTGTATCATAAGACGATACAGCATAGAGAGTATGCATCAATACTTTGAATTACTGAGTAAGTGATATATGAATTAAATTTAAAGATATTGAGATTCTGTACGCTAAACTGACAAAACATGCAATGACCATAACTAGAATCATAAATATTGAAGTATCTGTAAATCTGATAATATTGTAAGTACTAGTAACTATCTGAAGGTCATACACATATCCTGAATTCTGGAGGATTGAACTGAACTTGAGAATGTAATTGTACTAGACTGCGATGTACTATACTATATTGTGGGAGAATCTATAATCGATATGTAACCACGTGATCTAGAAGTGGAGTCTGATGTATACCCCCATCAAAGAAGGCCCACTATACCTTGCCAGGGTGTAATAGGTGAGCTGGGTGATCACTGTCTGATGCCCATTCAGGCTAATAACCTACGGTGGCAACATAGTTCTAGTAACCTGGGTTCACTAAACCCCAGCTCTGCTTGGTGCTAAGTTTTACTCCCACTAGAAATTCTAATTATATCTAACTAGGCTGATAGCTCGAGACTGGTGTCCTAAGACTTAAGTTAGGGCTACTTATCTAGAAGTTTCCTGAGAGTGTAAGGACCTGAAGGTAACTATGTTCTTGGACTAGTCAAAGTTGCTTTATCTAAAAGTGTCATAACTGTATAAGGAACAACTGAAAAATTGATAATTGGTACTACTTAGGTTACTGAATTCTTCAAGACTAAAAGTAATCAAAATGATCAGCTGATATTTCTATAGAACACTGAGTGTTGACTGAGGCCCTAAGACTGAGTAAATCAAAGACTAACTTCTAGTCATGAATCTTTACTAATATTGGTAAATTCAAAGGAACGATGCTGATAAACAATATTCATGTCTAAATTTTCAATTATGCAAGTCCCATTCAAATCACATCTGAAGATTAGGGATAAAATACATATTGTATGAAATGGAATACCATGAAAGAATTACAACTGATAATAATCTAGGAAAATCTCAAGAATTATAACAATAAAGAAATTCATAAACTATCTAAAGGAAAACCCTAGTTTCGATATTCTAAAGTCTAGAATTAAGGAGATTGCTGTAAAGAATTTGGGACACAAGGGTAAGAGAAGTTCCCTTGTTGGAATCCTGCTTACCTGTAGTAGAATTTCTCTAACAAAATCCTTAAGAAATTTGAGAAGAAAAGATGTAACCCTTATTGCCCTGCACTTCCTGTCTAAGTTCTTACGTATTTCCTTTGAGAGTAGAGGTGAGAATCAGAGAAATGTTTGATCAACTCCCTAAATCCCCCTTCAAAACGCACCCCAAACAACGTAGTCTATGCATCACAAAATATTAGGGTTTTACAAAATGCCCCTAAAACAATTATTAAAATTTCTTCTTGTCAGGTGCTATGACTCAACATACGAGTCGTACCAAAGTCCTACGGCCCATACTTCAACTCGTGGTTAGGGACCCTAATCCACACCATTTCTCTAAAGTTTTTGACATAAGCCTTTTATGATCCTTACAAGCATCCCATGAGTCGTACCTTAGTCCGTGATTTCCTCCTAAGCACTCCTCTAATTCAACTCATGACTCAGCGTACAATCTGTACCAACATACCACGAGTCGTGCCATGACTCATGCTTACCATGGTTTCCCTAATCATTTCTATGAACTTATCCATGACAGGTCATTATGGTCGATACCATCTTGGTACGAGTCATAAAATGCACTTGTGATTCCTCCAATCAGACTTACTATTTTACTCCAAGAATCTTGCTATGAGTCCAGGTATGGCTCATATTATGATTGTATGAGTCATATTGTGATTTGTACTGAGGTTTTTTTCCTAGTTTTCTTTATGATCAATTTTTAAATCTAAAGACTAGTCTTAGGAATTTCTAGGGTGTTACATATACATGGGAGTTAGTTTAGATGCATGGGGTTCTGTTTCTTGTCATCTCAAATAGGGATACTTAGTTCACCTCGCAGTTTGAGGATCGATTCAGAAGGGTCATAGTACTCAGGTAAAGCTTAGCACGGCTTTTCACCACTAATAGATGGTCAGGATAAGCTGGCCATTCAAATATTGGAGGTCATGTCGAGAGCGTGTGTGATTGATTTCAAGAGTAGTTGGGATAATCACTTACCCCTCATTGAGTTTGCATACAACAACAACTACTATTCCATCATTCAGATGGCTCCATTTGAGGCCCTGTTATGGGCAGAAGTGTAGATCACCTATTGGATGGTTCGATTAAACTAAGGCTATGTTGATAGGGCCAGATATAATTCAGGAGGCCATGGAGAAGGTTCAGGCTTTGTTATAGAAAGGTTGAAAATATCTCAGAGTCGTCAAAAATCTTATGCTTATGTTAGGCGGAGAGAGCTTGAGTTTGAGGTTGATGATTGGGTGTTTCTGAAGGTATATTCCATGAAGGGAGTGATGAGGTTCGGGAAGAAAAGGTAGCTTAATCCCTGATATGTTGGTCCTTATAGAATTCGGAGGTGAGTTGGCAAGGTGGCTTATGAGTTGGAGCTACCAGTAGAGTTAGCTTTGGTGCACCCAGTTTTCCATATATCTCTATTGAAGAAGTGCATCGATGACCCAGCCTTAGTTGTTTCGATGGAAAACATAGGTGTGAAGGACAACCTTACCTATGAGGAGGTTCTTGATTGTCAAGTTTGAAAGTTAAGAAATAAGGAAGTAGCTTTAGTAAAGATGTTATGGAGAAATCAGCTTGTTGAGCTAGCTACATGGAAAGCTGAAGCAGATATGATGGCCAGATACCCACACCTTTTCCCTTCTTATTCAGTTCCAGCATGAGGTATCGATTCCCTCCTTAGTACTCTATTCAGTTTCATGTAAAGTTCATGTCTCTAAGTTCCTTTCATGTCATTTCATGTATGTATGTTTCATGAATTTAGTTCAGTCATGTATTTCAGTCTAGAGTTAGTCACTTCGTCAGTTTTTAGCTTTAGTTGTTCAGTTTTGGGAATGCAGTTCCTTCCCTAGTCCTTCAGTATGCTTAATCTACATTTGAGGATGAATGTTCCTAAGGGAGTGATAATGTAACACCCCAAAAGTCCCTAAGATCATATCCGAGAGTTGAAATTGAGAAAGTAGGAAAATATGTACCAGGTCACATAACGAGTTGTCAAGTGACTCGTCATTTGGCTAACGGGTTGTCAAGTGACCCATTAAGTGGTGCCAAGTTTAGGGAAATTCTATTTTCAAACAATCATGATGGGTGGTAGTGACGGGTCATTTGGACACCCCGCGAGTCGTTAAGTGATCCATTAAGTGAGCAGCAGTGGGGAAAGTGTAGAATTCTAGTGTACTTCATAGATTAAGAAAATGAGTCGTCAAGTCCCTAATGACCCGTTAAGTGACTCATCATTTGACCTAATGAGTCATCAAGTGACCCATCATTTAAAAAGATCAGAAATTTTTGGTGAGGTTTCCAGTGGCAATGGGTCAGGGGATGACCCGTCATGTCTCCCAATGGGTCGTCCAGTCCCTCATCGGGTCTAGTAGTGTGCAATTTCCTATCAGTTCATTAATAGCGTTTCATAATTTCTAAGCTCCTAAGTCCTAAATTATGTCATTTTAAGCTTAGTAAAGAGTATTTTAAGGGTATTATCTACCCTGAAACCTTCATTCCCTCCCTCACACCCTAATTAGAAGATCAAATTCCCTCAAGGCTCTCAAGAACAAGCTAGGGTTGTTCACTCTCATCCTCTCCAATTCTATTTGGGTTTCAAGATAAGTTAAGAATCAGTGAATCAAGGTATGTGGGATTCATCAATGAGGGGATCTTCCACCCTCATGCACCTTCTCCAATTACAATCATGATCTCTCATTCCACATGCCCTAATTTTGATTTTCTAGGGTATTATTGGGTATTATAGAATTCCTCCATGATTTCCCTATGGGCTTAGCTATCTCGATCAATTCGATGATTCTACGCTTAGGGTTTTATATTTCTATCAAGTCCCCCATGAAATTTCAGTCAAGCATAATTATGAATTTTTAGGGTTAAATTCCCTTCTATTGAAATCCCATGATTCTCTTATGATATCAACTCTCAAGTTTTAAGTTATGTATTATGATCAAGATATATGATTTTTACAAGAACCCTTCATGAATTTATGAATTTCTAGTATGATGATTTCTCAAGTATGCATAGCTTTTACAAGTATCATGTCTATGTTTATGGTTGACTCACGGGTCTCTTTCATGGCTAGTTTTGATATTTCAAGCATGCTCATGTATCTTATGATTTTAACTAGCATGTATTTCAAGTATGTTTCATGATTATTCTATGAGTTATGTGCATGTTGGAGTAGTATCTAGCACCGAGTAGGTCTGGGGTTCCAGGAACCCAAGCCTCAGAACTACGTGCCAATGTAGGACTATACTCATGTTAACCCTACATGGTCTCTTTAGTGATCACATCATGTCATCGTCCCTTGTCTAGCAAGCTTGGGGCGGCTTTTCTCACTTGAGCTAGATAGTTGAGGTATCATGTAAGATCTATTATGATGGTGTCGATTATGATGAATCCTCCCACTGTTCCTTATGATTTTATGCATCTTCATGATTGTGATATTTTGGCTCAAGTTTTGTTTTACAAGGTTTCCCTTATAAATATACTTATGACTAGTTTATGAATGGTTTTGAAAGCCTTGAGCCCTTATGCTTAAATTATGATTATCACTTCATGTTTAAAATATCCTACACTCATGAACCCTTTATGCATTTTTTATTAGCCTATTTTACTTACCTCACATACTCAGTGTATTAAAAGTACTGACCGCATACTCTATGCTATATTGTTTCATGATATAGGTTTGGGTGATCAGACTCAGTCACGCTGTTAGTCCTTCTCCTGCATTATCCTAGTTTAGCCCTGTGTTGGTGAATCCTCATCTACCGAGGACATTCTTTTTGTCATGTTTTTTTGTCAGTTTAGTTTTAGACTTGGAGTTAGCTGGGGGCTTTTCTCAACATCTCATCAAACAATAAAATATTTTCAGACATAGACTAGTATGTTCAGCTTGTGGCTCAGTGTTGTGATGTTAATGCTTCTAATCACATTTTATAATATTTAGAAATTTGCATATTTATGTTTAAATTTTAAGTTTACGCTTTAATTTATGCTCTTGAGTTCTATGCACATGTCATGGGTTAGTTTGGAGTCATTCATGGTTCTAAGTCCCGTGTCTCCATCTGGGGTCCCAGCTCGGGTCATGACAACCCCCTCCCTCTGTCTACCCCATTCTTCTTCTTCTTCCTTCTTTCCATTACTCTCTTCTTAAAGCTTGGTAGTGCAAGACTTTACACCACAAGGTATAGTAGATTATGACATTGCTATCACATACTTTTCTATTCCATCTCCTTCCCTACATAACCTAATGTTCCACCATTATTGGGAACACCCATAAACTTGATGAAAGTGAGCCGTTCATGACTTCAAATTCATGGGTATGTCAAAAAAATCATATTAGTGTTAATTTGAAACCACTTGTGATTTTGGAGTTGTGGGTTTGTGAGTGAAATTTCAAGTGAGCTTTGGTGAAAATTCATGAAATTGCTAGAATTAAAATTGATTATTAGAGTTACAGAGAAGCTTAAAAATAATTGTGTTAGTTGAGAATGTGATAATCATGAAGACTTCTTTGTTGTGGAAAAATTTGAAAGATATTGTTGAAAATAAGAAAAACTCCCTACAATTAAAGGTCTTGATTTAGAGTAATTGTTGAGAAGGGAGAATTGAAACACTCCTAGCAATGCTAAAAGAGTGAAAAATTGTTCACTAAATTTATGGTGAAAATTTGAGGAATTGAAATATATTCATGAAGGTGTGTGATGCACAATGTTTGAGAAATAATTGGCATTGCGGATGTTTGAGATGACAATGGCAAAAGTCTAAATGCCTGAACTATCAAATTAAGTATGGGGTCATCTCAACACCCCAAACACCTAATTAGCTAGCAACTTGACTCATGAACTATTAGTGTGCATATTTTTATTTGTGGATTACAGGTACCATGGCCCCAAAAGCTGACAAAGGAAATGGTGTGGCTATATCAAGTAAGAGAACTAAAAGGTCAAGGAAAGGAGAGGTAGCCAGCTCATCGATATCGAGAGCACCATCTTCGAGGAAGTTTTGAGTGAAAGAAGTGGAAGAACATAACTTGAAATGGTTTTTCATGCAAAAGGAGGTGAAATACTACCCCCAAGAACTGGGCCAATAAAGGGAGGCTAGCCATTGAGTTCCCTGCCATTCGTAACACTATCCGTGGCTACATATTGGGATTCATATTCTTAGAGCCAAGGGAGTGCAATCTCTCCATGGTTTGGGAGTTTTATGTTAACTAGAACACTACACTAGGAAAGAGCATAAGATTTAATCTGAGGGGTCAAGTGATTTGCTTCTCACCAAGAACATTTAGTGAGTTCCTTGGTATGCCTCAAGAGGATGCAGAGTTGTACTTTTAGCTAAATGAGAAATCACCCTACCGTGACATCCGGCACATCCTTTGTGGTGAGCACTTAGCAACTAGGTTGATAAGAAGTGACAGTGGCACTAACACAACACTCCCATTCACTTACTTATTGAGACTCGCATAGGTGTGGGTGAAGATTATTTAGGTTGTGGTTCTCTCGGGAAAGCACATTACAGAGTTCACCACAGAGAGAGTGATACTGGTGTACATATTGATGAAAGGACTCCTGATTAATTTTTTTGCAGTAATAAGGGACAATATGAGGCAGTCTAGGGATAACCTATGACAGAGGTATTGCTATGGAAGTTTGCCGACTTGCTTCTTACGTTAGCATGGGGTTGAAGAGGAAGAGAAAGATCTCCGTCTACTATTGGCAGGACACTTGGTAGGCCAACTGATTGATGTGGCCAAGGTTAAAGAGCTAGACATGATGATCGACCCCATACTTACCCTAGCTAAGCATTAGGGTAAAGATGATAGCTAGAGGGGCTGTAGTTTGGCATATTTGATCTACAACTGAGGATTGGATGTTGGCCAACAATTGTTGGTGAAATAGCCGCACTAGAGGAGGGGTACCTATTAATAGAGAGTACAATGCTGATGTGCAGTGTGGGACTAGCCTTTGCTGAGCCACTGGATAATGATGAGCCAACACTGTTGACTAATGAGGTTGATTATAAGGAGGACGGGGATGATGCTACTACTAGCAGAATTATGATATATGACACAGAGGATGTTGGCGATCGGGAACTTATTTTTGATGATGATGATGATGCATAAAATTCCAGAAAGTTTTCTCTCTCTCTCTATCCTTCTAACTCATGTTATACGTAATTGCATAAATATACCTCGACGCCGAGTAAATTGTAAAAGAAACAAAAATGGAAATGGCCATGAAGATTGCAATGGAGATGGGCACCAGCAAGCCCCACCAACACCAGCAGGTCCTTTGCCCCAGCAAGTCTCTCATGTTGATTTTAGAGTGGCTTTTCAGATATTGGTGCAGGCTATGACCGCTCGGGTCAACCAGTGGGCGGTGGACCATGTTCCTTAGAATGGGAACACAGCGGTGACTTTCTCAGGATGAATCCACCTGAGTTTCTGGGGTCAAAAGTGGATAAGGACCCATATGAGTTCCTTGAGGAGATATAGAAGATCACCTAGACTATGGGGGTGACAGGAGAAGAGAGCACGGATTTAGTCTCCTATTAGCTGAAGGGGGTTTCTTTCATTTTTTACCGTCAACGGAAGGACGGTAGAGCAGTGGGCGTAGTTCTCATGAGTAGGGATGAGTTTATGACTGCCTTCTTGGATAGATTCTTTCCTGTGGAGTTGAGGGAGGGAAAAGTGGTGAAGTTCATAAACTTGAGGAGGAACCATATAACTCTCCAAGAATACGCATTGGATTTCACCCAGCTATCTAAGTATGCATCGGAGATGGTTGCAGATTAGAGAGCTCGTGTGAACAGGTTCGCCTATAGAGTGTCAGACTCATTGGGAAAAGAGTGTAGGACCGCAATGCTGAACAATGATCTAGACTTCTCTCGATTAGTTATATATGCCCATTAGATAGAGGCATATCAGATGAAGGAAAGGGAGAGAGAGGCCAAGAGGGCCAAGACTGGCAGCTTTGGGTTTTTCTAGCAGAAGTCCAGTGGTGAACATTGTCAGCAGTTCCACTAGAGACCATCAACCCCAGCTCCGTCATCAGTTAGTGCATCATCTAGATCTAGGCGTGATTAGAGGAGAAGGACATCAAGTTCTCAAGGTCATAGGAGCATGTCAGGAGAGCCCAGCATCCCAATTTGCGGAAAGTGTGGTAGGAGTCACACTAGGGAGTGCCTAGAAAGTTCAGGTGTGTGTTTCGGGTGTGGAAAGCTTGGACACATGCTCAGAATTGCCCTTTAGCCAGAAAAGGCCATGGTAAAGACCGTGACCCATCCACCAGTTCAACAGCTCCACCAGTATGCTCAACTTAGTGGGTTGCAGCAACTAATGCAGGTGGTGGTCAGCGTCAGAATAGATTTTATGCCCTCTCATCTCGTCAGGAGCAGGAGATCTCTCCAGATGTGGTCATTGGTATGTTACGAGTATTTTATCTTGATGTATATGCATTGTTAGATCCAGGGGCTACTTTATCTATTCTGACTCCTTATGTTGCTATTAGTTTCACAGTCAGTATCGAAATCCTATTAGAACCCTTCTCAGTCTCTACTCCAATCAGTGAATCAGATATAGCTCGATGGGTATACAGAAATTACCTTGTCACAGTTTTTCATTAAGTCACCTCAAGCTATCTAGTAGAGTTAGACATGACTGATTTTGATCTTATCTTCAATATAGATTGGCTAAATGTATGCTACGCCTCATTGAATTGCAGAACCCATACAATAGAGTTTCGATTTCCAGGTGAATCAGTTCTATAATGGAAAGGTAGTTCGGTTGTGCCTGTAGGTCGCTTTGTTTCCTTCATTAAGGCTATAAAAATGATTTCCCAGGGTTATATCTACCATCTTGTTCGAGTTAAGGATGCTACATCTAAGAAGCTGACTCTTCAGTCTGTCCCTGTTGTATGTGAATATCTAGAGGTATTCCCAGATGATCTACCAGGAGTTCCTTCTGAGCGGAAGATTGATTTTGGTATTGGCCTTCTTCCCGTAAGCAGCCTATATACATTCCTCCTTACATAATGGCTCCCACTGAGCTAACAGAGTTTAAAGAATAGTTGAAGGATCTCTTGGATAAGGGTTTTATCAGGCCTAGTAAATCCCCATGGGGTGCATCAATCCTCTTTGTTCAAAAGAAGGATTGATCTCTTCGTATGTGCATTGACTATCGGCAGTTGAATAAGGTCACAATCAAGAACAAGTATCTCCTCCCCAAAATTGGTGACTTATTTGAAGGATGTGCATGGCTTGCTCGTTTAGGGGTTCGCCTTGTAGATTTGGCAGATGGTGGTGTCATCATTTAGAATGGGTCAGAATCTTCATTGGTGAGTGAGGTCAAGACTAGGCATGAAGAGGATCATATCTAAGTGAAGCTTAAGGAAGCAATTCAAAACAAGAAGGTAGAGGTCTTCTCCTAAGGGGGAGATGGTTTGCTTCATTATTAGGGTCGTTTATCTGTTCAAGGTGATGATGATTTGAGAGAACGGATGTTGCATGAGGCTCATGGTTCCCGATATTCTATACATCCAGGTGCCACCAAGATGTGCCATGACCTACAGGAAGTCTATTGGTGGAATGGCATAAATAAGGACATAGCAAAGTTTGTGGCTAAGTGTCTGAATTTTCAGCAAGTGAAAGTTGAGCTTCAAAGACCTGTAGGTGTTCTACAAGACATCAGTATCCCCACTTGAAAGTGGGAAGAGATCAATACAAATTTCATCATAGATTTACCTCGTGGTGGTTGTAGACAGGTTGACCAAAGCAGCTCATTTCTTACCGGTCAAAACTACCGATTCAGTTGAGGATTATGCTAGATTTATATTTGAGAGTTAGTTTGGTTGCACGAAATTCCTTTGTCCATCATTTCAGACAGAGGTACTCAGTTTATCTCTCAGTTTTGGAGATCGTTCCAGAAGGGACTTGGTACTCAGATCAAGCTTAGCACAGCTTTTCACCCTCATATGGATGGTCAGGCCGAGCGGACCATTTAGACTCTCGAGGATATGTTGATATCATGAGTGATTGACTTCAAAGGTTTTCGGGATGATCATTTACCTCTCATCAAGTTTTCTTATAACAATAGTTACAACTTTAGCATCCAGATGGCTTCGTTTAAGGCTCTTTATGGGTGGAGGCGTAGATCGTCTATTGGTTAGTTCGAGGTAGGTAAGGCTACATTAATAGGGTCAGATTCAGTTCATGAGGCTATGGAGAAAGTTCATCTTATAAGGAAAATGCTAAAAACAACTCAAAGTCCTCAAAAATCATATGCGGATGTTAGGCGGTGAGAACTTAAGTTTGAAGTTGATGATTGGGTGTTCTAGAAGGTATCTCCCATTGAGGGAGTGATGATGTTCGGAAAGAAAGGGAAGCTTAGTCCCCAATATGTTGGTGCATATAAGATTGTGAGACGTGTTGGCAAGGTAGCCTATGAGTTGAAGCTACCAGAAGAGTTAGCTTCACTATGCATGTTTTTGGGAGTAGTGTCTAGATCGAGTAGTCTTGGGGTTCTAAGGTTCTCCGGTCTTAGAACTACGTGCCAACATAGGTTATATATTCAGTTGGGGACCTCTCAAGATAGTTTTCCTCACCCGCCAAAGGGACTTCAACTTGATATCGATATCATGGTAGTGTCCTTAGCCCTGGCAAGGCTTTGGATGGCTCTGCCCACTTGAGTGTGATAGTTGTGGCATCACGTAAGTTCTATCATGATGGTGTCGGTTATGATGAGTCTCCCATTTTTCCTCATGATTTCAGTTTTGCATTTTCATGACTTATGATATTATGTTTTCAGCAGGTTTGACCCAATGATCATTTTGTAAACTTTTATTAATGATTTCAGTTATAGCAAGCCATATGATTCTATTTTAAGCTTTGGGTCATTTGATTCAGATATGAGATTCAGTTTATGATTATACATGTTTCCAGAAATTAGCATACAATTCTTAGTCTCGTGGTCTTATGATTTATGTTTATATGCATGATTTTAGTTCATACTTACTCAGCATGTTTTACTTACCTTACACTCTCAGTACATTCCAATTATTGACCGCATACTCTATGTTGTATGATTTCATGATACAGGTTCAGACGATCAGACTCAGTTCTGTCATTAACACTATTCTCGCAGCTCAATCTAATTTCCCATTGTTGGTGAGTCCTCATCCTTCTAGGACCTTCAGTTACTGATGAGTTATGTTACTTTCAGTTTCAGACTTTAGTAAGCTAGGTGAGGATGTTGTCCCATCAGCTCTTCAGATATGTTAGAGGCTTATCAAATGATATGTAGAATTTTAGCTTGGCTGGTGTTGATTCTGTTATGATTGATATATATTCATACTTCCACTTATTCATGTTTCAGTTATCAGATTTCACTTGATACATGTTCTTTAGTTATTATGTTTCCTGCCATGGGTCGACTTGGAACCATTAATGATTCTAGGTTCCATGTCTCGGTCTGGACCCATGTTCGGATCGTGATAAACTTAGTAATAAAGAAAAGGTTCAGAATGTCCTAAGGTGTCTGAAAGCCGCGTTGAGTTGAGTCTTTTTCACAGGTGTGAAGCGCGCCACACTTATGGGGGAGAGATTACAAGATGTTTTAGGAAATTTCCATTCACTCATGATCTATGTCATGCGATGAAGTATCTCTCTATCCTTCTAACTCATGCTATACGCATTTTCAAAATCATGTCTCTATTCCAAGTGTAGAAGAAACAGAAATGAAAATGGCCATGAAGATGGCAATGGAGATGGCCACCAGCAAGCCCTTCCAGCACCAGTAGGTCCTTTTCCCGAGCAAGTCTCTCATGCCGAGTTTAGAGAAGATTTTCAGATGTTGGCGCAGGCTTTGACCACTCAGGTCAAGCAGACAGTGGCCCATGTCCATCAAAATAGGAAAATAGCAGTGGCTCAAGTTCGTGGCTTTCTCAGGATGAATCCACCTAAGTTCCTTGGTTCAAGAGTGGATGAGGACCTACATGAGTTCCTTGAGGATATACATAAAATCATCCAGATTATAGGGGTGACAGGAGAAGAGAGCGCAGACTTAGCCTCCTATCAGCTGAAGGGGGTTGCTTATATTTGGTACCGTCAGTGGAGGGAAAGTAGAGTGGTGGGCGCAGTTCCCATGAGCTAGGATAAGTTCATGACTATCTTCTTAGAAAGTTTCTTTCGTAGGGAGTTGAGGGAGGAAAAGGCGGCGGAGTTCTTCAACTTGAGGCAGAACAATAGGGCTATGTAAGAGTACTCCTTGGAGTTCACCCAATTGTCCAAGTCTACACTGGGGATGATTGTGGATCATAGAGCTTGTATGAATAGATTTTTGTATGGAGTGTCAGATTCACTGGTCAAGAAGTGTAGGATCGCAATGCTGAATAGTGATCTGGATTTCTCTCAATTGGTTATATACGTCCAGCAGATAGAGGCAGATTAGATGAATGAAAGGGAGTGAGAGGACAAGAGGTCTAGGATAGGCATCTTTGGGTTTTTTTCCAGTAAAGGTACAGTGGAGGACATCGTCAGTAGTCCCACCAGAGATCATCAGCCCCAGCTGCATCATGAGCTAGTTTTCCATCTAGACCTAGGCATGATCAGAGGGGAAAGACATCAGACTCTCCAGGTCAAGGGAGCTTGTCATTAAAGCACGACATTCCAGTTTGTGGCAAGTGTGATAGGAGACACACCAGAGAGTGCCTAGCAGGTTCAGATGCATGTTTTGGGTGCGGGAAGCCCAGAAACATGCTTAGAGATTGTCCTTCAGCGAGACAGGGCCATGGTAGAGGCCATGACCCAGCCACCAGTTCAGTAGCTCTACCAACACACACGGCTCAGAAGGGTGCATCCACTAGTGTTGGTGGTGGTCAGTGTCAGAATAGATTTTATGCTCTCTCATCTCGTCAGAAGTAGGAGGTCTCTCCCAATGTGGTCACTGGTATGTTACGAGTATTTCATCTTGATGTGTATGCATTGTTAGATCCAAGGGCTAATTTATCTTTTGTGACTCCTTATGTTGCCATTAGTTTCGGAGTCAGTCTTGAAATCCTAGCAGAACCCTTCTCAGTCTCTACTCCAGTCAATGACTCAGTTATAGCTCGATAAATATACAGAAATTGCCTTGTCACAATCCTTTAGAAATTCACCTCAGCTGATTTATTAGATTTAGACATGACTGATTTTGATGTTATCTTTGGTATGGATTGGTTTCATGAATATTATGCCTTAGTGAATTGTAGAACCCATACGGTAGAGTTTCGGTTTCCAGGTAAGCTAGTCCTAGAATGGAAGGGTAGTTCAGTTGTGCCTGTAGGTCGCTTTGTCTCCTACCTTAAGGCCAGAAAGATGATTTCCAAGGGTAACGTGTACCATCTAGTTCGATATAAGTGATCACGGGCAAAAATATCATGCCCGTGATACGCTTTACAACTTAAATTAGTCGGGTTGTCTAAGTTATTTAATACATTTTCATGTGATTTTATATAAATGTGAAGATATGTGATAACCAACATGATTAGCCTTTGTTTTGTAGGTTTTGATGACTTTTGAGGAGCTAATCCATGAGTTGGTGAAGTAGAGAGGCTTGGAGGCAGGGGAATAAACACGCAAACGTCAGCGAGAGGAGGCCCAAAACAGCCCACCTGCGCGTCGGCAACATGCCACGGCAGGGTGGCTCCGCGACCAAGAAGTGTGTAGCGTCTTGCCCAACGGCGTGCCACGTGCCAACGCGGCAAGAGTCTTGTCGAGCCGGTCCACCGGGTTGATTTCCGGTGAGCTTTCGCGATGCCTCCGTGTCACGGAGGTAGTGCTCCACGATACTCTCCGTGACACAGAGCCGTTCCATGATAGGCCAAGTACGCACGTTTTCCATTTACTATAAATAGGACCGTTAGCTCCTAATTCCATTTGGTCCACGATTTTATTAAGAAGCTGCATAGGAGTGAAGGGAGAAGTGAGAGAACTCATATAGGGTTTATCAAATTCCCTTCTCATCTACCCATCTCATGTAAGTATGTAGTTTAGGAGTAGATTAATAGTAGTTTAGAGTAGTTTTACGAACATGAATGGCTAGAACCCTTCCTCTAGGGTTGAAGCCATAGTTATGATTGTGATTCTATGATATTGTTTTGGAATAGTTATTGATTGTTATTTTCGTCTTGCATTTTGATTTTTGGTTGTTTTCATGATTGATCACCATAAAAAGCATATTTGTTATCTTGGAAATAGCTTGAGAAAGGCATTACCTAGGTCAGGACATGAGAATGTGGGGAGCATGAAGTAATCTCGGGGAGAGGTTCCGTGTTTGGATAGAAATATACCTAACACACCTTGGTTGACACCACGGGGTTATGAAAGACCCAGCTTGGGATGTCACATCACCACTCGAAGAAGTAATTGTGAGGCTGAGTTGAGTTAAACGGTTGGAGCGCACGAAAGTCCCTAATCGTTTCCCCGTAAACCACAACATAATGATTGCCCGCGACTAAAAAAATTAAACTCATCAACTCACAATCTTTGCGGTGAGGCTAGATTGCCGTGTTTAGAGGCTCGAAAGACCATGAACATGCAATTCCAATTATGTGAAATAACAATTGATAGTCCCATGCTTATTCCATTGCAAATCATAGTATCCGCATGATTATCTGGTTTTAACTCTATGTTGCTCTAGAGCACTTTGGGGTAATATTCGTTGACCCAAACTTAGACTTAATTATTCTTCATCGAAAATGTCTATCACCAACACTTTAGATATTTAAAGATCACACTAGAAATGGATAGTTAGAGGAATGGGTCCAGTCCCTGTGGGTTCGACATTCCGGTTCTTTAATAGAGCCACTATATTACTTGCACGACCGTACGCTTGCGGGCACGTCAACAAGTTTTTGGCGGCGGGTGCGGGGACCGTGCAGGGCGTCAGTTTTGGCGCCCGTTGCAGGGGACAAATTGCGGAGCAAGTCAATAAGGATGCTACATCTGGGACCCCGACTCTTTAGTCTGTCCCTGTTGTATGTGAGTATTCGAAGGTCTTCTAGATGATCTACCGGGTCCCTCCAGAGTGGGGAGATTGACTTTAGTATTGACCTTTTTCCTAATACACAGTCTATATCTATTCCTCCTTACAGAATGTATCCATCTAAGCTAAGGGTTTCATTAGACCTGAAGTCCCTGTGGGAGGTGCACCAATTCTCTTTGTTTGAAGAAGGATGGGTCTCTTCGTATGGGCATTAACTATCGAGAAGGTTAACAAGGTTACAATTAAGAACAAGTATCCCCTCCCGGAAATTGATGATTGTTTGACCAATTTCAAGGTTCAAGTAATTCTCAAAGGTAGACCTCAGATTCGGTTATCACCAACTCAGAGTTAGGGAGAGTGACATTCCGAAAATAGCTTTCTAGACTCGGTATGGTCACTATGAGTTTGTAGTTATGTCTTTTGGACTAATGAATGTTCCTGTAGCTTTCGTGGATTGGATGAACAGGGTGTTCACGTCATCTTTGGATGTGTTCATGATTGTCTTTATAGACGACATTCTCATATACTCCCAGATGAAAAGGAAGACATGTCATTCATTTGAAGATCATGCAATAGACTCTCAAGGATCGCCAACTATTTGCTAAATTCAGTAAGTGTGAGTTTTGGTTGGACTCGGTAGTATTTTTGGGTCATGTGGTTTCAAGCGATAGTGTGCAGGTGGACTCTCAAAAGATAAAAGCGATGAAAAGTTGGCCTACACTGGTTAATCCTTTGGAGATTAGGAGCTTCTTAGGTTTAGTTGGTTATTACAGGAGATTTATTGAAGGATTTTCATCCATTGCAACACGTTGACTAAGTTGACCTAGAAGAAACTCAAATTTCAATATTCGGATGTTTGTAAGAAGAGTTTTAGGAGCTAAAGACTCAACTCACTTTATAGCCCCAATATTGACCCTACTTGAGTACCGAGATGGATTCATTGTGTATTACACGTGCCTCTAGGATTGGTCTTGGGTGTGTGTTGATGCAACATGGAAAGGTGCATCGTGTGTGCCTACGGGCGACTTAAGATTCATTAGAAGGAATTATCTGACACATGACCTAGAGATTGTGCTCAGTGATGTTGGCATTGATGATTTACGAGACACTACTTGTATGGGGTGCATGTGGATGTGTTCACGGACCCTGGCGCCCATCAGTATGTGTTCACTCAGAAAGACCTAAATTTGCAACAAAGGAGATGATTAGATCCGCTCAAGGACTTTGACATGAGTGTCCTTTATCATCCGAGTAAGGCCAATATGTGGTGAAGGCCTTTGGCGGAATGTCCATAGAGGAAGTGTTTCTCATGCGGAAAATGGAAGGAAAGAGTTGGTGAGGATGTGCATCGCTTGCACGATTAGGGTTCACCTTGTAGATTTGATAAATGGTGGTGTCATTGTTGAGAGTGGTCCAGAATCCTCTTTGGTGACTGAGGTCAAGGCTAGGTAAGATGAGGATCCTATTTGGTGAAATCGAAATAGCGGTTCAAAAATCAAAGGTGGAGGTCTTCTCTAGGGGAGATGGTGTGCTTCGATATCGAGCTCTTATGTGTTTCAGGTGTTAGTATTTGAAGAGACAGATGTTGCACGAGACTCATAGTTCTCTATATTCTATACATCAGGTTCTACCAAGATGCACCATGACCTATTCGAGAATTCTATTGGTAGAATGTGAAGAAGGACATAGCGATTGTTTGTGTCTAAGTATCCAAACTGTCAACAAGTGAATGTGGATCATCAGAGACCTAGAGGTATGCTATAGGACATCAGTATCCCCACTTGGAAGTGGAAAGAGATTAATATGTACTTCATTACAAGATTTCCTCATACTCGTCAATAGTATGACCCTATTTGGGTGGTGGTAGACGGAGTTGACCAGGAAGGTCATTTCTTACGGGAAAAACTACCATTTTAATTTGAAAAGAGATATGCTACATTATACATTCGAGAATTGGTTTGGTTGTACAGAAATTCCATATCCATCATTTCAAAAAAGACGTACTCATTTTACCTCATAATTTTGGAGATGATTTTAGAAAGAACTTGGTACGAGTCGGGCTTAGCATAGCTTTTCACCCGAAGCGATGGAGTCGGGGCGAGTGGACCATTCGATTCTTGAGGATATGTTGATAGCATGTGTGATTGACTTCAAAGGCGTTTGGGATGATCATTTATCTCTTCTCCGGGTTTCTCTTACAACAACAGTTACAATTCTAGCATCAGATGGCTCCATTTGAGCTCTTAGTGTATCTCACCATTGGTTGGTCTTAGTGTATCTCCTATTGGTTGGTTTGAGGTATGCGAAGCTACATTGATAGAGCCAGATTCAGTTCATGAGACTATCGAGAAAGTTCAGCTTATAAGGGAAAGGATGAAAACAGCTCAGAGTCATCAAAATCATATGCGGATGTTAGGCGGAGAGAACTCGAGTTTGAAGTTGATGATTGGGTATTCTTGAAGGTGTCTCCCATGAAGGGAGTGATGAGGTTTGGAAAGAAAGGAAAGCTTAGTCCTCGATATTGTTGTCCTTTATTGGATTGTGGGATGTATTGGCAAGGTCGCCTATGAGTTTGAGATACCAGTGGAGTTAGCCTCAGCGCGTCCAGTTCCATGTATCGTTGTTAAAGAAGTGCATTGGTGACCCAGCTTTGGTTGTTCCAGAGGAGAGCACAGGTATGAGGTATAGCCTTACCTATGAGGAGGTACCCTTTGAGATCCTTGATCATCAGGTTCGGAAGTTAAGGAACAAAGAAGTAGCTTTAGTGAAATTCTTGTGGAGGAATCACCTCGTTGAGAGAGCTACATGAGAAGCCGGAGCAGATATGATGTCTAAATACCTGCATTTATTCCCTTCCAATTCTGTTTCAGCATGAGATATCAGTTTCCTCTCTAATACTCTATTCAGTTTCATGTCAAGTTCATGTCTCTCAATTCCTTTCATGTTTGAGCATGTATGTATGCATCATAAATTCAGTTCAGTCATGTATCTCAGTCCGGAGTCAGTCACTCTGTTAGTTTCCAACTTCAGATGATCAGTATGTGGGATTGAATTTCTTTTCCCAGCCTTCCAGTATGTTTAACCCACATTTGAGGATGAATATTCCCAAGGGAGAGATACTGCAATACCCTGAAAGTTCCTAAGACTAGATCCGAGATTTGGAATGTGATCACCAGGAAAAGTTAGAGAATTGCTTTAGTACGACTTAACCTATGAGTTGTAGGTTGGTGGTATGGGTCATAGGAAGACCCATGGTTCAGTTTAGAGATTTCTTTCCTCAGACCACGAGTCCCTACTACGAGTCATATTGTGTGAGTACGACTCATGGTACGGATCATAATAAGTACTTGGGATTTTTCAGATGCTGGTTGTATGAGTGTTGGTACGACTCGTGATCGCCTGTTACAAGTTGTAGTATGATTCATGAAAATATTTAGAGGATTGGAGGTTTTGGAATTTTCAGTATGGGAGGATACCACGAGTCATAGGAGGATTTTACAACTAATGTACGAGGCATGACAACTGACAAGATCAGTTTTCCTACGAAATCATTAAGGGTATTTTCATAAATTCTAAGCTCCTAAGACCTAACTATATCTTTTTAATCTTTCAAAAGAGGGTTTTGAGGGTACTTAACCTATTCTAATTCATTCAACTCCCATGCATGCAAGATTAGGATTTCTCCTTTGAAGATCAAGCTTAAACCCTTTAATTTCTTCTCCAAAGCTCTTGGGCTTTTAAAGAAAAGTGTAGATTAAGTTCACCAAGATATGTAGAGATACGAATAAGTGTTCCTTTCACTCTCATGCTCAAAAATTCTCCTTAATTCCATGAATTCAAGTTCTAAATCAAGTTCATGATCTTATGGGGTTTTAACCCAATTTTATGAAATTCTCTATGATTTATTTATGGGTCAATTCTCTTAATGTTTTAAAGTATGTTTTAAGATTTATGGGTAGATTTTATACCTATTTTGATTATAAATTCATGATTTCAAGTTTTATAGAATTATGTCCAATTATGCAAGTTTATGAAAAGTCAAATTTATGATTTATGATTTCAAGTATGATGAGATATCTAGCATGATTGAATGTTTACAAATTACCCATGTATGAATTCATGATTTCACTTATTAAGTCTATTTCAAGTATGTGTAATTTTAAGATTTGGGCAAGCCCACATATATTAAGTTGTTTCATGATTCAAATTAGTTTTATAATATCAACTTACCATATGGTTTGGAGTGATACACCCTATTTTCCGCTTATGGTATGTTTGGAACTAGGACTCCCCATATTTAGATTTCATACTTTGAATGTAATTACATTATCAGCTTCATTAAAAAATGATGGTTTTAGCTTCATTGAAAAATGATGGGAGCACTATGCATATTTTGGGAGTAGTGTCTAGCATCGAGTAGGCTTGGGGTTCCTAGGTTTCCTGGTCTTAGAATTATGATATAGGTTTATATATATTTATTTGGGGACTCTCAAGAGACTTTCCCCGCTCGCAAGGGGCCTTCAGCTTGATATCGATATCATGGTAGCGTCCTTAGCCCTGACAATATTTTAGACGGCTCTGCCCACCTGAGTGTAATAGTTGGGGCATCACGTAAGCTTTATAGTGATGGTGTCAATTATGACGAGTCTCCTACTATTCCTCATAATTTCAGTTATGCATGTTCATGACTTATGATATTATGTTTTCAATAGGTTTGACCCAATAATCAGTTTATAAATTTTTATTAATGATTTCAGTTATGACAAGCCATATGATTTTATTTTCAAATTATGATCATTCGACTCAAATATGAGATTCAGTCTATAACTATACATGTTTTCAAATATAAACATCCATTCCTTACTCTCATGATCTTATGAATTTATGTTTATATGCATGATTTCAGTTCATACTTACTCAGCAGATTTTACTTACCTTACATACTCAATATATTTCAAGTACTAACCGCATACTCTATGCTATATCATTTCATGATACATGTGCAGATGATCAGACTCAATTCTGTCGTTAGTTAGTCCCCGCAGCTTAGTTCTGTTTCTCTTGTTGGTGAGTCCTCATCCTTGGAGGACCTTCAGTTGGTTGCATTATGTTATTTTCAGTTTCAGACTTTAGCAAGCTAGTTGGGGGTGTTGTCCCCTCAGCTCATCAAACAGTTTAGAGGCTTATCAGATAATATGTAGAATTTCAGCTTTGTTAGTGTTGACTCTATATGGTTGATATGTACTTAAACTTCCACTTATTCATGTGTTTAGTTATCAATTTTCACTTGAAGTATGTGCTTTAGTTATCATGTTCATTTCATGGGTCAACTTGGAGGCGTTCGTGGCTCTAGGTTCCCTGTATTGGTCTGAATCCATGTTTTGTTCATGATAGTGCCAATGTAGGATTATATATTCAATTGGGGACCTCTCAAGAGAGTTTTCCTCTGCCTGTTAGAGGGCCTTCAACTTGATATCGATATCATGATAGTATTGTTAGCCCTAGCAAGACTTTGGATGGCTCTTCCCACTTGAGTGTGATAGTTGGGAATCACGTAAGCACTATCATGATGGTGTCGGTTATGACGGGTCTTCCATTGTTCCTCATGATATCAGTTATGCATGTTCATGACTTATGATATTGTGTTTTCAGCAGGTTTGACCCAATGATCAGTTTGTAAACTTTTATTAATGATTTCAGTTATGGCAATCCATATGATTCTATTTTAAGCTTTGGCTCGTTCGATTCAGATATGAGATTCAGTTTATGATTATACATGTTTCCAGACATTAGCAAACAGTTCTTAGTCTCATGGTCTTATAATTTATGTTTATATGCATGATTTCAGTCATACTTACTCAGCATGTTTTACTTATCTTACACGCTCATTACATTCCAAGTACTGACCGTATACTTTATGTTGTATCATTTCATGATACAGGTTCAGAAGATCAGACTCAGTTCCGTCGTTAGCACTATTCCCACAGCTCAGTCCAGTTTCCCATCATTGGTGAGTCCTCATCCTTCGAGGACCTTCAGTTAGTGATGAGCTATGTTACTTTCAGTTTCAGACTTTAGTGAGCTAGTTGGGGATGTTGTCTCATCAGCTCTTCACATATGTTAGAGGCTTATCAGACAATATGTAGAACTTCAGCTTGGTCGGTGTTGATTCTTTTATGATTGATATATATTCTGACTTCTGCTTATTCATGTTTTAGTTATTAGATTTCTCTTTATACATGTTCTTTAGTTATTATGTTCCTGCCATTGGTCGACTTGGATCCACTCATGGTTCTTGATCTTGGGCATAATTGCATTCCCAAGTGATACTTTATTTCTTAATTTTGACTTGTTTATCTACTTTTATGTGTACATTCTCATGTGGTTTTTATGTAAATGTGGATTTATACTAACCAAC
>JACEIK010002241.1:198125-210901 GCA_018107945.1 Datura stramonium | reverse complement strand
TCCTTTTTTTTTTTTTTTTTTTGCAGAGATATTTTGCAGTTTCATGAATGAGGAAGGGAAGTTCAAAACAAGCCTTGTTGAGGATACTAAAGGGCTGTTGAGTTTGTATGAAGCTTCCTATCTTTCTGTGGAAGGTGAAAACATTATGGACAAAGCTCGAGATTTCGCCACTCATTGTCTCATGGAAAGCCTCAGGAAGAAGATGGATCAGAATCTTGCTGAACAAGTAAGCCATGCTTTAGAAATGCCACTGCATTGGAGGATGGAGAGATTAGAACAAAGATGGTTTATACAAGTTTATCACGAAAAAGTTACCAACATGAATCCTGTCCTACTTGAACTTGCAAAGTTGGACTACAACATGGTACAAGCTACATACTTGGAGGAACTAAAACAAATGTCAAGGTGAGGGGTGATTTCTCTATCACATTTGAAAGTTTAGTGTTTCAATGTCTGATTGGTAAGTGGAAAACAAAACTTAAAAAAATATATATTCAAGATTATTTATAATATTGTCAAATCTGAAAATGTTGATGAAATTTTCGAGTAAGTACTAAGGAAAAATTAATAGCGTCTTAACTGTTAATTGGATCAAGTAGTATGAAGTTAAAAGTTAAGATAGTTGTAAGTAAAAATGAATTTGCCCACATAATATGGAAAGTCATTTTCCCACTTTTGATGGAGGACATTTTCAGCTAATTGAATGTCAGAAAATGACTTTCTCATAAAATACAATTTCCCATTACCAAACACATATTTTATTTATAATGTCCTTTCGATACTGAGAATTTCACTTGAGGATATGTTTTATTGATCTGGTTAAAATGCAGGTGGGACAAGAACATTAAACTTGTTAAAAGGATGAACTTTGTTAGGGACAGACTGGTGGAGGGCTTCTTCTGGGCTGTTGGTTTCACTCCTAATCCTCAGTTTGGATACTGCAGAAAGCTTTCAACAAAGCTTTCTGTTCTCCTTACAACAATTGATGACATCTATGATGTTTATGGTACCTTGGATGAACTTGAACTCTTTACTGATATTGTTGACAGGTTTGTCCACATGCTTTAGATCTTTTCCTGTCTCCCAATTTTTATACTATCATATCACCTAAAAGATAACTTCACGCAACTGTCCATAATAAGTAAAATAAATAATCTGAAAAATAAGATAGTTTACCTATTACAAAAGGTAACAATTTTTTACACTATCTGTGTAAATAAGTTAAATCTTTTCCGTTTTCCTTTATTTGGATGGTGATCTGGGTGGGTTAAATAGAATCTCAAAATTCATTATTTATGAGAGCAGCATATACTTATTGTGGTTACATGTTCTGAAGATGGGACATCAATGCAATAGAGCAACTACCTGAATACATGAAAATCTGCTTCCTAGCTCTCTTCAACTCCATGAATGAACTGGCTTATGATGTTCTCAAAGAACAAGGGTTCAGCATAATTTCACATATAAGGAAGGAGGTAGTAATTTTTTTCGTTCCATCGATCTAATTTGATCTTGAATTTCCGCCCTCCTCTTTTTATTTCTCATCTAATTGTACATTGACATGGTCTGTACCAAATATTTCAGTGGGCTAACCTGTGTAAAGCTTACCTATTGGAAGTGAAATGGTATCAGAGAAGATATACACCAAGCTTGAATGAGTTCCTGAGAAATGCCTGGATAACGAACACTGGTCCTGTACTAATAATGCATGCTTATTTTTGCATAACAAACCCCATAAAGGAGGAGGAATTGGAATGCTTAAAGCATTATCCTTCCATCATTTACTCGCCTTCGTTAATTCTTCGACTTGTAAATGACTTGGCAACTTCACCTGTAAGTTATGCTTACAAAAAAGTTCTGCGCCTGATCAGTAAGTTCCTTAATGATCTCTGATACTATGAGTTAAAAGTCTGTTTCGTTTTTTACCTTTGTTCAGGATGAAATCAAGAAAGGAGATTATCTTAAATCGATCCAATGTTACATGCATGAGTCCAAGAGTTCTGAAGAAAATGCTCGAAACTACATAAAGAGCTTAATTGATCAGACCTGGAAGAAGATGAACAGAGACATACTAAGGGACCGATCCTTCTCAAAGGATTTTAGAAGAACTGCAATGAATCTTGCTAGGATTGCTCAATGTATATACCAGCATGGAGATGGATTTGGTATTCCAGATCGTGAGACAAAGGATCGGATACTCTCCTTGTTCTTTGAACCCATTCCTCTTTCCTGAAATGTCATGCTTCATTATGCCTGTTTATGCATGAAGCTCAATGTAAAAGAAATAAAATACAAAAGAATATCTGTTTTCGAAATAGTTAACAACATTGTCATGAATTTCCAACATTACATAACAATAAAAGATGAAAAAACCTATAAGAACAATCAAGTAGAATACAAGGATCCCCAGCCAATTCCAAGTTGGGGATAAAGTATTATAATCTCATTCTCAAGAAAATAGTTAAGAAAGAACCAATTATACATGTCACCATACAAAACACATCATCAGGGCAAGCTATTTATAATGTTTCCGGTGTTCTGATCATTCACTCATTGAGTTCATCAATTGGAATGACTTAACCAGCATACATGAGGGAAGTACCTAGTCCATTATCCCAACTCCTGTCACGCTTATTGTTGGTTTATACCATGTGAAAAAACCTGTCCCCCACACACGAACACTATACCAGCTTCATTGTT
The DNA here is from genome assembly GCA_018107945.1 of Datura stramonium. Classification (NCBI taxonomy): domain Eukaryota; kingdom Viridiplantae; phylum Streptophyta; class Magnoliopsida; order Solanales; family Solanaceae; genus Datura; species Datura stramonium. The sequence continues at coordinate 208,201 of JACEIK010002241.1, read as the reverse complement.
ATGAAGCTAAAGCGTTCAACTTCTTTTCAAACATCTTAGCCCGTCGAAGGGCGTCCAAGGCCTCGGGCTGCTTTCCAGAACGTTTCAAGTTCAACGCCTTTAATTTCTCTGCCTTTACCCGCTCTTCCAAGTGCTTTCTCTCATTGGAAGATTCGTCAGATACACGTGCTTCAGATAGTTTTGGCTCTGGTCTTTCAAGGATTTGAGAGGCAATAGTGCCAGCTTTATCAGTATTGCCAGTTATAGGTTTTCTTGTTTCCTGCCTTTCAGGGCCACAGGATACGATAGTGGTATCTGCAATTCCAATTGCTTTTAAAGCAGAGAAAAGCTGAGGATCAAGAAAATCCTCAACACTAACATCCTCTGCTGATTCAGCTGTGGGGTCAGAAGACTTCATTGTATCTTGCGAAGACACTTCTTCCAACTGGCTCTCAATAGCTTTTGCCAATTCAAATTCAGCATCGGCTTCTTCAGTCCTACCTTCCCTTCGCAACTTAAGTGCTTGTCGTTTGTGGCTGAGAGACTCCTGCTGCAATTTAAACCGATCACGTCCAGACAATGCCTTTGGACCTGAGCTTGGACTTTCTTTCTGTCCCATTTGAGATGTATTAAGAACTTTGTTCGGACTAACTTCATTTTGTCCAACATGCGAGGTATTAGGACCTGCGGAGACTGTGGAACTACTAGTACCCAGAGTCTTTTCCTCCTCAAGGCGCTTCTCTAAAAGTTTTGCCTGTCGAAGTTCCTCCTTGGCTTCTGCCACTTTCCCTTCTCGCTTCAAGGCAACTGCTTTCCTCTTGCGAGCCAGTATATCTTGGCGAAGGGAATTTTGATCAAGCTGAGAATTAGCTTCTTGGGAAGTTTTTGACTCAGAGATGCATTGTTTTTCATCTGATTGAGCGACCTCTTCTGGTTTCTCCGAAGTATGAGTAACTTTGCTTTCCATATCCTCAATTGGACTCTTCCGTGAATCAGATGTAGGAAACGGTGGGCTCTCAAGGGGAGAATTAATAGCTTTACGCTCTTTCTGCTTATTTGAATCAGTTGGAACTCCATTAGGTATAGATTCTTCAATTTCAGCCAATTGCTCTTCTAACATTTTAGCCGCTTCCATCACTTCCTCTGCCTCCTCGGTCTCTCCTTGGCGTCTCAATGTGAGAGCCTTTCGTTTCAAGCCCAGAAGTTCCCTCTGGATTTCACCTTTACTTTTCTTAGAAGCTCGAGCTCGGATGTTACTCGTAGCTTCCTTAGTTAGGGACTCGCTAAGATGAGAAACATTATTTTTCCCTTGAAATGACGCAGATGGAACATTAGCTTTTTCATCATCTTGCCAGCCCAAATTATTAAGCAGTGAAAGATAAGTTGGGTCATGCAGGTCTTGATCTGTAACCTCTGCCTCTTCATCTCCAGCATCAATATCTGCAATACTTTCATCTAGCTTATTCCCAGCAATGGGCTCCACGAATTTTGGTGGATTATCAATATCTTCGAGTTGCTTCTCAAGAATCTTGCCTTTTTCCAATTCTTCTTCAGCCTCATCTAACCTTCCTTCCCTTCTTAAAGCAAGAGCCTTCTTTTTAATACTAAGAAGCTCTCTCTGGATCACTGACTTACTCTTTGGTGCTACTTTGTGCTCTTTATCCTTCCCATCAATGTGCTTTCTAACATCTTCTTCCCCATTATTTAGTTGTTCTCCAAGCTCGCTCTCCAGTGTTTTTGCCCTCTTTAGCAGTTGCATTGCTTCCTTAGTATTACCGGCCCTTTTCTGGCTAAGAGCTTCTCTTTTCAGAGACTGAATGTCACTTAGTAACACTTCCCTATCAACAGGCAGGAATTGCTTTTCTGAAAGCTCAGATTCAGCAGCATCTTCAGTCCAGCCCATTGACTTCAAGGCAGCTGCTATTTCTGGGTCATACATGTCATCATCAGTTACTTCAAACTTACCATCTGTACCAATATCATCAGCAAGTCCGAGAATGTTGTCAAAATCATAACTAGAATCTGGTTTATATCCAGTAGATAAATCATCAAATTTATCAGTATCCAGGCCACGTATTAAAGAAGAAAGCTCATCATCAGAATCTTCATCATCACCCAACAGTTCCTGCTCTTCTATTTGCTTTTCAAGAATTTTTGCCTTCTTCAATTCTTCTTTGGCTTCAGCAAGTTTCCCTTCCCGCTTCAGCTGGAGTGCTTTTCTCTTATGAGCAATGACCTGTGACTTGTCAGTTCCATGAATTTTCTTTTCAGGATTGGTCTTTCCAGAAACTTCTCCAAGAAGCGCAGAAAGTTCACCCTCAAGGCTCATGGTTGCTGGCCTTTTGTCAGCATTACGAAGATCCATATCTGACCATCCCAGTTCTCTGAGTTCAGAAGCAATATCATCCTTCTCTTCGGTAATTTGAGGAGAGAGCTTATTTTTCCTACCAGACGCTTTGCCATCATCAGTATCTTGCTGGATCTCAGTGACATTACTGGAAGACAATGCTCTTTTACGATTTTTCCTCAAGGAAATCTCCAAAGCAGCAGCCTGCCTTTCAAGTTCTTTACCCCTTTTAAAAGACCTTAGAGCTTCTTCAGGTTTACCTGCAGCTTTTAGAGTTCGATGATTCTGTTTTTCTTCCATGGCTTGCTGACGTAATTCTTCAGGAGTAGTGGAACCCATCTCAGCCTGCTGCTCCATCTGGTTACTGCTTCCATCTCCAGCCTCATCTTTACCAGAGAAAACTAGAAGATTTGGACCTGATGCAGTGCTTGTTGACTGTTGATCATGGGAAAGAACATCTGAGGTCCTTTCTTTACCCAGAAGCTGATTTAAAACTTCATCCTCACTCTTCGATGCAAGTCTTGAGCTCCCTATGAGAGACAATGCTTGTATTTTAAAACGAGAACTAGTTCATTTCTATCTATTAGCACAGCAACTATGAATGTGAGTATAACCAGTTATTTATTCGGTACCTCTCGATGCTCTGTTTTTGTGACCATATCGCATTTCAAAACGTGCAGCCTCTTCTAATCTTTTGCACGGTTCACATATACGCACCGGTGAATCACCTTGTCCGCGTAGCACCATTCTTTGCTGGGTACAGCTACTGCAAAAAATGCCCCCGCACCTCCGGCAATGATGCTGAAATTTCATAGGTGTGAATCACAACATAAGTGAAAGAAAACCAAACACCTATGTATTCATATTTCCATTCAAACAAGCAGCAAGGAGACAGGAGAGGGAGAATAAAATCATATACATAGCGTGGTAGTAAGAGATAAAAGATGATATTGGTATTTCAACAACACTAATGAAAACAAAACATTATTAAAAGAACAACTCTAGGACATAAAAGAAAAGTCGCAGCCGCACCTAATAATCATATCTAGAAACTTCAACATGCTGTGTCTTGGAAAAAAAGGAACCATTTTAGACAAGCTAAAAAAGCATGTTCCTTAACTACTCCCTTCAACTACTACCTAATGCATTGCAACCTATTCTCACAACCCAAAGAATGCCTATAGCCTGCTACTGAAGAGGTTTAGTTTTTAGGCAGCAATATGCAAAAAGTTCAGAGGCTTCACAGCAAAAAGCTAGATTCCTAGACAAGGAATCCACAAACACTTGTTTGGAAGCAGAAAGAAAATTTACAGGTCAACGAAAATTCCAGGCCACAGATGTGAATGTGGTTTGAAGAGAGATTATCCTCGAGCTGAACCACTACCAAATAGTTTGAGAAAATCATAATTCGGATATTCGCAAGAAGGAAACTGGGGAAAAAGCATTCAATATCTGGACTATAATGACCATAATTTGATCTCTAATTGTATCAAAACGGAGAAGGTTCATTGTTCTCACAAGAAACAACGCCTGCTAGCATCGATCTATCAGCAAAAATAACAAGAAACAATTCAGCAAATGGAATTTTGACTCCAGCTTTTCAAACAGGATTGATAAATGCCTCAATTCAGTTGCAGCTCTACTTGACAAATGGTTTGGACTATGAATAGCACATAAATGTGGTCTATATTTTTGGATTACTAGCTATGAGAAAATTATAAACACTTTAAACCCAACTTGTTATGAACATTTTAAAACCAACTACTACTGTGGAGATAACCAAATATATACTAGCATCTTCGTGGTCAAGAAATTCACTAGAGAAGCAAATGAAGAACCTCTTGTTCTCCAATAACTAAAGTCCCGGATAAGAGCACAAGTGAATGAATGTTGTATATTCCAGATAATGAAGGAAGACATTGGGGGGTAAAGAACCATAGATTCCCATCTTAACACCGACATTGCTTACTCTTTTGTAACATTACAGAAGATGATTGCAACTATTCTTGTCCAAACACTTGTTCCAATTTATGTAACAATGAAATAGAAATGCATAAACTGTTTGCAACCATGATGAAATAGATCGATTTTCTGATGAATTTATCGCCTATATGGCAGTTGGCACGCCATTCAACTCCAGAAAATTGGCTTTTCTACTGAAGGAGCACTAGCGTGAAATAGCACCCACTAATGTGGCAAATCAGGTGATTCCTCTATACTTAGAATACAATAGACTTCTCAACAAGATGCACCACTAAGCACTTGAGTCAAAAGGATATGCATTGCCTAGATGAGGGGGTGGAGAAAGTTCAATATTATCAGCTAATTGAGCTGGTCTAAAGGATATCTAATCTACTAAAGATATCCCCAACTGTAGTTAAAGTGCAATCAAATATGAAAGAGAATGTAATTTCTTGCTCCCAATTTGTTGCAGAAAGAGGTTCATACTCCTTTGAAAGAGGAGAACAATGAGCTATTGGGTTTGCCTTGTTCTTTCTCTTGGGTGACTTTACTACCTCTGAAGGTCCCAGATTTTTTTCTTTTGATAAGGTAACAAGGTGTATTCATCACAAAAAGGCTGTTAAGCCATAATTACAGGGTAAGTAGCAAGCTTGACTATTCTAAACTCTATAGAGACTCTAACAACTGACTTATAGTCTCTGTATCCTCTATGTACTCCTGTTTACACCAAAAATAAAAAAAGTGAATACAATTAAGCTTTATCTGCTGTATTAGATTACTCTTTCCTTCAAAGCATCTTAAATTTCTCTCCTTCCCAATAGTCCACCAAATACAAGCTGTGATCAGAATCCAGCTTCTTTTTTGAGTTTTGGTGCCTCCCCTTCTGTTCCAACTAGAAAGCAGCTGTACAGTTGACTGGGGCATAGACCAGTTCACACCACTCCCATTAAGAAATATTTTCCATAATTGAGTAACCATGCTGCAGTGCAAAAACTGGTGACTATTTGTTTCTGCAGTTTCACCACAAAATGAGCAGAAGGATTAAGTTGTATTCCCCGTCTTTGCAACTTGTCCTGTCTCAGACATGCTTGCTTGACCACCAACCAGACAAAACAATTTACCCTGTATGGGATCTTGGTTTTCCATATTTGCTTCCAGGGCCAAGGCCTAAGTTGTATGTTGGACCTGTTCAGTTTGCAAAAGAGGTTCATACTCCTTTGAAATAGGAGAACAATGAGCTATTGGGTTTGCCTTGTTCTTTCTCTTGGGTGACTTTACTACCTCTGAAGATCTCAGATTTTTTTTCGAGCTAGTTTCTTGTATAATGCATCCTGAATAGATGGTGGACAGGTGGAATACAATTAAAGCAGTAGCATACTGCATGTATTATTGTCTTCTTCTTGAGAATTGGTGGAGCTGGAACAAAGATAAAGATGTACTGAGCAAGCTTGTTCACATCCAAAGTTCTACACAAATCCAAGTGAGAGGATTCAGAAATCTAGAGTAGGCAAGCACTTCAGTCTTGCCACTAAGCCAAAAAAATAAATTTCGCGGCGTCTTTCCAATTATCTCTCTTTCTCTCACTAAACATGTTTTTGGCAAAAGTACTTCAATTGCCACACTATTCAGGAATAAGTTTGGGAGGATCAGCTATATACTTCGAATTCAACATAAGATCATTTCGTCGAGAATAATGTTTACAAGAGTTCTTCAGCAATATGAAACACCTTGAACATACTGAAGTAAGGTAAAAAAATTAGAGACATTCTGCTGCACGACTGAAACCTTGGAGAGATACGCATTTCCATTGGGTCATTAGACCAATAAGAAACATGATCAAAAATTGCTTCTGGGTAAATCAACTGCTGAGATTGCACATGTTATTCCCACTAGTATGAACATGTGATGCATAAATGAAACACATATGGCAATCAGAACTATTATGTCAGATATGGATGTGAAGTTTAGGAGCTGATTTTAGCATATCTCAAAAGCATGCCACGTCAAAATTAAAGTTCTTCTTAGGTATTTTGCAGTTAGTTGATTTAGAGCTTGGTGATGTTTTAAGATGCCTGATAGGAATGGATAAACTGTTACTTAAATGGACTCTACGTCCAAGTTAGCCCGAAGAGTACAATCAGGTTTCATTTCTAGGTAATAATGCTTATCAACCAAACTCTTGCAGTCTCAGTCTTATCTTCTGAATCAAAACGTGCATCCAAGAAGTCCAAGACCAAAGTTTTTGAAAGAAATGTCAAATGATGGATGATACTTAGTTCTATACATCATATTGAATGATAATCAGTTGCACTTGATGACAAAGATTTCAAACAGAATACACATCTATGAATTGAGCGTGGCTTTACCTGCCAACAGAATTTTAAAGCAACATAAAAGGGCTGAAAATATTAAAGGATCAATGTATACTAATGGACCCACAAGAGTATATGAATCACCACCAATGCTATAATATAAAGGTGAGATTTTTGCTATAGCTCCGCTATAGAGTACCACAAATACTACTTGACAACATATTTCAACAAAGTAAATGGGAAAATAAAAGGGAATCACATATAAATTTAATTAAAAACTTATACTGACGACATATTTAGGATCTAACATGTTATTATTCAACAATCAAACACCGTATTGATCAAAACTGAAAACCTCGCGAATTTGCCTAATGGAAATCGGGAAAAATCACATTTATCACAAAGGGCGTCAAGAAAAAAGTACAGAAAGTTCAAGAAATAATAAAAATCAAACCTTGCGATTGATGAAAGTGAACTGAGAAGAACATCCTTGGCAATGAGAAGCATCAACTACCCAATTATTCCCTCTGAGTGATGGTTTTGGAGGTAATCCGATCTTCTCCAACATTTTCTTCAATCTGTTCCTTTGAAAATAAAGAAAAAGAAAACCCGAATAGGAAGAAGAATCCTCAGAGGGTTCGCTGACTCGCTTTTTCTATTTTTCATCTTGTTAAAAGCTAAGGATACCGGGTGCAGCTGACCAAACGACGACGTCTAAGTGATGTATCGTCAAAAGAGAAAAAGAAAAGAAATCAAATACTTCAAGGCAAACAGTCAAATCTTTTTTTTAATTTATTACTCAGTTAGTTTTACGTGTCCATATAACTTGTCACATTGCTGAGAAGTAAATCCTCTTTATTTATTTTTACTTATCTACTATATTAATTATTTATTAAATTTAAAAAATTAAACAATAATTTATTTTTTTATAATTATTTTACCTTTATTATTAAATACTATTCATTTGCTCGTATCTAAGATGCATTAAAATTCTAGTTTTAATAAAATTAAAATTATAAATGAAAAAAGGAAGCTTACTCAATAGTGTGACATTATAACTTTTGGATTTGTTCTTGGTTCTTCACTTTAGTTTCTTCATTCTTCTCGCGCGTTTTAACTTATTTTGAAATTCTGCATCATTTTTTCTTCATTACCTTATGTATATCCAAAGCTTTGCACATTACGACTAATGAAACTTTGTAAAAACTCTTTAATTGCTTAAAATATTGGTTGTCAAAATTTTTCTTAGTGACGGATTTATGATGAAGTTCATATCTAATTTTATTTTTGTAGTATTTGTTATTAAATGAGGCACACGCGCAAAGCGTGCACACTAAAATTAGTAATAAAAAATAAGAAAATTTGCTAGTTGAAGAGACACTGCTCTGAATAATGAAACTGTATTTTGTTTTAAATCTTTATTTAGTAAAATAATATTATTTTTTTCAAAACCAGTAGCATTCTTCAATTTGAACTATAATTACTTAAGAGAAATAAAGTATCATTGTCTGCACATAATTATTAAGGTATTTATAACAAGTTTTACTAAGGTTGCTCCTGTTATAATTCAAGGGTCATCAGCAGAAATATCTCGAGGAGTAGTTAAACGGACAGGAGATAATAACATAATAGAATGGATTAGAATTTGCATCAATCAACTATAATATAACCAATGGTGCCGATCACCCCTAAAATGGTTTGATGCCCAACTCTCTGAGAGAAAATGAAAGAGCTTTCCCACCGAGAGATAAAGCAAGCCTTCGACCTATCCCATTCATACTATTGTTGGCCTATGTGCTATGTCCAGCAGCTGGTGAATCCTTCCCTGTATTAAAATTGGATTAGATATTTCTTCGATTTTCGAGAAGAGATTTAATGGCAACTAGACTCCCCCACTCTGAAAGTCTAATGGTTTGAGGGGACATTCGATTCCTCCTAAATCCACTTGGTATGTATTACTAAATTGATTCCTCTTTGCTTGATTTGAAAAAATCCGACACAACAAGAATGGAACCATAGACTCCTATGCTGGAAACATTTTCGGGTTAGGTATAACCACCTTAACTCTTCGTTTCTGGCATACTCCAAGAGATTACCGATAAGCCAGATGCTTCGCGAATCATATCAACCGACTGCTATTATTCAAAAAATTACGGATTGACTGAAAGACTATCCTCAGCTTCTTGACATCAGATGATCTTGAACGTTTACTGATTCCAAACCCTCAGAGAGTGTTTTATCGTGCTAGGTCACTGACATATCTTTTTTTATCTTTATTTGACCTCGGAAAGCAGTTTACCATGATATAGTTGCACATAATTACCAGTAATAATGTGAAAGAAAAACATACGAAAATAGATAAATAGTTACTTTTAACTTCTATTGTCAAATTTTAATCACTATTTTAAAAGTTATTAATATTTAGTCACTCTCGACACAGGATAACTCCATCAAAATGCTACTTTGAATTTGAATGATTAACAAGTGAGATTCGGAAAAGCTTCCTGGGGATCAAAATTAAGAAAGGATTCACGAGGTTTAATTTTATAAGTTTAAAATCAAGAAATAACTCATGAAGCCTAAAAATTTGTTGGAGTTTCAAAATCAAGGAAGAATTCGGGAGGTTTAATTCTTTATAAGTTCAAAATCGAGGAACAAATTATGGTGTTAAAAAATTTGGTTGAAGTTCAAAACTAAAGAAGGATTCATGGAGTTTAAACTTTTATAGATTCAAAATTAGTGAATGTTTCACGGGGTTTAAAAAATTATCGAAGTTTCAAAATCAATAAAGGATTCATGAAGTTTAAACCTTTATAAGTTCAAAATCAAAAAACATATTACGAGATTAAAAAATTTATTGAAATTTTAAAATTAAAAAAAAAAAGATTCATGAAATTCAAAACAAAGAAACGTACCATGAAGTTTAAATCATTATAAATTCTTTTATATTTTAAGTAGAATTAGTTTTATCTGAATTTTGTTTTCATATTAAAACGTGACTATTTTTTTTATTACTTTTCAAATGAGGGCTAAAATCTCGTAACATTGACATCTGACCCAATTTGGTAGCAAGGGCCTTGGCCCAGTCATCTGCAAACCCAAATCGTTTGATTCTTTTTCCCTTTTCTCTTATTTTCCACTTTTCCATTATCTGATAATATGGGGTGGGGGATAGTTCCAAATGATGTAAAGTGATAAAGTTATTAATACACTTTCTTTCGATCGTGAATTTTAATAATCTCTACTAAATTTATTTATTGATATATCAAATGAACTTTTTTCTCAAGTATTGATTATGAATGGATTATAATGTAAAATTGTTATTTTTTTTCCCTAGTTTATTATAATAGTGCAGGAATTTGGTTTGGAAAATTCTATAAGAATTACATATGATGCAAAAATTATAAAATAAAATAAAATGAATTTGAGTATAATTAGATGTAATTATACACTTTGATTTATTTATTTAATTGGAT
>JACEIK010002241.1:181391-196319 GCA_018107945.1 Datura stramonium | reverse complement strand
CAATCTCTCTATCTAGTTGTATCTGTGTGTATAATAAATATAATCATGCATATCTGCTACATACTCCCTTCATTTCAAAATAAGTGGCGTTTTAGCCATTTGATTTTGTTACAAAATAAGTGGTGTTTTACATAATCAAGAAAATATTAATGACGTTCTTCCAATTTACCCTTATTTAAATAGAGAGAGTTTTACATAATCAAGAAAACATTAAAGAGTTATATTTTTTTCAAGATATTTATTAGGGGTAAGTGGGTAAAAATATATTTTTCTTTTTATGAACGAGTAATTTTCTTAAGGGGTGTGCCTAGTTAAACACACCAGTTATTTTAAAACGGAGGGAGAGCATAAGACATCAAATTATCATTATATTATGTAATATTTTTTAAACCATCACCATTTGAAATAAATATAAGGCCTAAATTTGATATCTCACGTAATTTTTCCTTAATTTAACCCAATAGCTCTATACTTGATCGATGATACCAAAAAGGCTATTCACTTTGTTGAATCATAAATGCACACCGAGTCCGATAGCCTGGGAAGCCTAAAAAGACAACATAATCACAATTAACAAAGATGTTTGTCGTTGGAAACTTCCAAAGCCAAAACCAAGATGCATTCTTTGATTAATTTCAAGGATGTTTAGTCCTCCCAGGGTTTGATTTTTGAAGTTCCCTTCTCATTTAATAGCCTCCCTTCTCCAACAAAACATGCATGTCCTATTGAAAACGTAACCACTTCTTTCTTTTCTCAAAGATCGAAACCCTTTTGGATACCAATCATTATTATCTTCTATTTCATGTTTGTATTTGCTTCTTAACATAGCAACTTGTTTTGTTTGACCAGCTGCAGCTTCTTGACTCGACTTAAGCTCTTAGTTTCAACAATGTGACACTTCAATGTTTTAGATTTTTTGTTGCCTAATCAATGATTTTTCACTTGCACTATCTTAGATTCTCTTTAGGTCAGTTTTTGATATACCCTGATGAGAAACTTTTATAAGTACACAAATGTTATAATATATTTAAGGTTACAAGTTTCAAAAAGTTTTATAGTTGTGCAAATGCTATGACATATTTAAGAGACAAAATTTTTTATTTTCTTTTTAAATTTGATGTTAATTCAAAGTAAGTCACATAATACAACACACGAAGCAACTCGATCGTTTCACATTAGAAAAGTCAAGTTTTGCTCCTAATAATATAAATTTGTAGCCATAACTTATTATTCCTTTCTCCAATGTGCATCTTGATAATCTTACTACTTACAACTCCGTATAATGGGGAGATGATGAAGAGTTGTTGTGAAATTTTTTTCACGAGTTGCTTATTATGAAGAAACTTGATGCAAATTCGAGTACAACAAATAGACGTCGTTCAAAAAAAAATTATGTCCCAGATTATAAAAATGGAACTTTGCATACACGTAGAAACTGTAACACATGTATAACAATATTGAAAGCATTGTGTTAGCTTAGCGAGCCCCACAAAATAATTAAATTAAATGTGCTTGTAACAGGCCGCATTAGTCGCTGGGAGATTCTGTATTAGAAAAAGTCTTGGCTCACTACTCTGTGTAATTATTCTTTAGAAACATCCATTTAATATAATATTAATCAACCCCGTCTCTTGCTCCAACGTTAGACAAAGACAATGACAAAATGACAAAAATCTTATACACTTAAATAACTGTTTTTCTTTTAGTAGTATTTTTTTTCTTCAGCTGGTATCTAGTTACTCCAATCCTCTGTATTGCGTAGGTATATTAAAACTATTTATTATAAAATAATTGTTAATATATAAATTCAAAAAATGATTGTTATTTTTTTTCAACTTTATTCTCAGTACTTAAGACGCTATAAAATGTAAAAATAATGATTATTGTATGTTTTTAAAAAATACCTATAATTAATAGTATTATATCAGTTAAATTATAGTCCCTATTAGTTTTTTCTTAAAGAATTCTATTAAGTAAAATGGAACAGAGGAAGTAGTAGGGGTCCGACTGTCAAAGAAAAGCTTCATGAAACCTTGATAAAGACACTTTTCTTCTGTTCTTTTTTTTTTTTTTTCCTGAATGAGGATAAAAAAATATATCTAAAGTATTCTGTTTTTTCGAGTTTCATAGTTGAACTATTAGGTGTGCGAGTTTTCTACTTGAACTATCACCAAAAATGTTTGTCGAAACACACTTCAACTATCAGTTGTTCTCTTTTCCTACATGAAATATCACCATTGTTCAAGTATGAAAAGGAAACAACTGATAGCTGAGGCGTGTTCTGATAAATAGTTGATGATAGTTCAGATAGAAAAAGTGAACACCTAATAGTTCAGATATGAAATTGAAAAAACCGTGATACTTCAGGTGTATTTTTCACCCTTCACTCGTTTTTTTTCCTCTCGAAATGTTTGGATATTAATATGAATAATGGATTATTTAGTATTCCCTCCGTACCAAATTTGTGTGTTTTTCCTTTTAAGTCAGTTGAAAAAGAATCTTGTACTATTTTACTTGTTAGAAACATTTTACTTTTGAACTTTCTATTTTTACAGTCAATAAGATGATTAATAACTTTTATGACTTATTCTAAATGAGAAGTTTCAAATATCTTTCTTTTATTTTATATTTAGTCAAACAACTTACATAAATTGTTTGGGACGGAAGGAGAAGGTAAGAAACTTTGGTTGTATTGTTCTTTTTCACCTGGAAGATAAAATGAAAATGACAAGCACCTTAGCTTGCTGAAAGTCAAAAAAGTTGGCATTTTGTTAAAGATTTTAATTTTCCAAGCTAGCTGATTACATTAACTCTTCAAAGACTAATATATACACTGCACTGCTTGCTTTTCAAAGACTACATTGATTCATCTGATCACCAAACATTTTAAGGAAAAATTCAAGTCCTTGTGACTGAATATCTGAGCCTGTTCTGCAGAGTGACTAATGCACAAGCTGGAAAGCTTTCATTTTGAGCTAGGTCCTTGAGAGTTTCTTCCGAGAGCTTGTCATAGTTCAGCACAGAACATATCTTTATCTTTTCTTCTTCAGACAAACCATTAATATGTACCTGTTGTAAAATCAAGAATTTAATATCTATGCACAGTAACAACATCAATCCAGTTGGAGATTGGAAACTCTAGGGAACATAATGAATAGATCGATTGCCTTTTGAGGAAATAGGTCTTACCTTGAGGTACATATCCAAGGCAAAATATATTGTGTCATATGTTTCTCTTGAAATATCTGGCATTGCCATGGCCAATGCCAAAAACTTGGAAGGTTTAAGACAAGGATCAGGGGCCACTTCCATGATATAGAGATCTATTAACTCAGAAACTTTCTTCAGTTGATACACCAATAATTTTTCGCGGCTAATGGAGAGGAATATGTCCAGCAACCTCAGAATTAGATTGATGTTGTAAGCAATTGTTTCACCAGCTGGAGAAGGAACCAGCAAATCATCCAGTTTAGCTCTATCTAGCTGGGAACCAATTAAATTTTCTAACTTTCCAATTGAACATTTGCTCATTTTAAAGGTCAAGGACACCTGAAGAATGTCAAATAGGCCTCTGATAGACATGAAGCTCCCATCAAGAGAATAAAGGTACTTGATTACTGTCTCAATGATTCTGCATTTCTGAGATAATGAAGCACTTGGACACTTCAGTCTTTTGTAATAAAACAGGAATGAAGAGATCACATGATGATCCAATTTCTTACAAATCATTGTGTCTATAATCTTCTTGAACATATTAAGGTTCAAGAATCCAAGATCTGCAAACCACCAGGTTGCTTGAGAAGTGTAAATTCCCCTGCTTTCTGTACTAATGTCCCCTGAAAACTGCATGGACGAATTGTCCGAAGAAGATGCACATGGGCTAGAAATGTAATGAAATTCAAGCCTTCCAACAACACAATCCAAGAAATCTTTAATTAAAGATGAAGATGGTATGAAAAAGATCATTTCTTGACAATTTCCCAGGCCAATTATCAGCTCAGACCATGTCATGTAATGAATCTTTTGGAAAAAAGAAATGGTTTGCTCGACCAAATTTGGTTTCCCCTGCATTTCTTGATTCATTTCAAGGTAATTGGCAGCACAATGCAGTTGAAACATGTTAAAAGGAGTTACCTTTATCCTACCTCCATTATAGCAAAACTTAACAATGAGTTCAAAACACTCAGCACCTCCTGGAAATTTGTCGAAAATTAATTTCAACCTTCTTGTTTTCCCTGTCAACTTACTGAATAGTTTTCTTAATCTCCCCGAAAAAGATGCAAGAATAGACTGCAGAATATAAAAAGCACAGATATAAGATGGTAAGTCAAGATTTTCAAAGGCTGCATTTTAGTTCCTAAAAATATACTCAATACAAAGAACTTGGATTTGATAAAACTTAGCCATAATGACCAAGAATTGACAATAGGAAAGAGGACATCATAGTAAAAAGTATGTACCTTGTCCACCAAAAATATTTCTTGGCCATTGACATCAACCTCAAGAAGACAGAAATTTTCCATAGTCAAAGGATGGTTCCAAGAGCTAAAAGACAGGGAAATGAATGTTAAAAGAAACCATCAACTGTGGGATGTTAAAACTCTAGAATAATATTCACAAGGAACAAACAAAATGCTGAGAGATGGAAGATAAAAGAAGTTCCAACACTGATTTCTATTTCGAGTTTTAAAACCATGTAGTAGTAGTAGTTTATTGAGCAGGTTTCTCGACATTTGCGAACTTTGCATTTTCAATGGCAGCATAAAAAATTCTAGGACTTAGACGCATCCAAAAATGGGAGTCTTTACTTCTTTTCCTTTATGTTACTATCTACTTCTATAAAGAATAATGATATTATTACTATTTGGAAAGTTAAAAAGACTAAATTATTTTTTTAGTTATATTTTTTCAAAATTTTTAAAAATAATACTGAAGTGAATCGGTGCCTAATGAACTTCTAAAAGGGTGGCTGTTAGATGAGCAAACAGAAGTGATAAATTTACTTTGACTATGGAATCATGGTTGTCTATTGGAGGGAATTGAATGATAAGGCCGAGGACTGCCCAATCCTCTCCGCACTTTTCTTCTTCTAATATGAATCTTGCATTATCAAAGTCTTTCGTGCCCCCAATCATTGTTTTTTAAACGAGGAAGTAAGTTAATATTCTCAAGAATTGTTGTCACCCAGATCCTCCACAATTTACAGTAGTAGTTGATGATTTTTCTACTTTCTGCCGTCAATTTTGGATAGTGGGATAAGCTGACTTTGAGATAAATTGCAAACTAGATCCCACTATAACATGACTTGTTTCACTTGCAGGGAATGTACCTGCAAATTCCAAATATTAGTGTTGGTGTTGGTGTTATTCATACACAGGCAGCTAGTGTGAAACTTTTGCAGCCTTGACCGCACCCAAGACTCAAAGTGAGGGAAAAACATGCTGCTATCCGAATATTTATGCTGAATTGCGGATTGCCTATTGTGAACAATCTATAATAGGTCCATAATACATGATGTTTATGTCCCAAAATAACAAACTTATATTTTCTTATTTCTGAAATTACACAAGATACATTCATATTTATTTGGTACGAGTACAAATATTTAGGTAAAAATGATTCTTGAGAAAATATTTGGAAGTAAAGAGTTCTTTTTTTTATAGAAAAGATACTTTATTTCAGTAACAGAATTGTCTTCGTCTCTTCGAGAATTGCATAACTTTGCGTCTTAAAAATTCAAGGTTCGGTTCTTATAAGACCTTCCAGCTGCTCTCTCTCTACTCTACCCAGGCCTCCTACCTCTTAAATCATATCAACTAAAAAAAAAAGGAAAAGCTAATGTATGCAATTTATAACTGCAGTCAAGACATGTGATGGAATGGAATGGATTCGATTTCTGAATTTTTAATTAAATATTTTAAGTTTAAATCCAGAAAATAAAGAAATTTCTTACAGAAAAAATTGAATTAACGGAGTCAATAATTATTGAATATTGTAGGATAATAACAAAAAATAAATAAATTAACAACTACAAAGTATTTATTGTGATATCAAAAGGTCACCCAAGAAAAGAGTCAAGAAAGAACACGGATGATAAAAGCAAATTTTAAGGGGTGAAAAGCATGCACACTTTTTTAAAAAGTGGAAAATTTACAAGAAAAGTTAGAAACTTTTGATCAGTCATAGATTTTACAAGATCTGAATCTCGTTGCAATTTGCAATAATATATCCCATTTTTCAAGTATTAACTATTAACTATTAAATGCTAAAGTCGGCATGTCCACGAGCCAATTAAATACTAATAATTTAATAAGCACCCTGGCACCAACTATTTTTGAATCTTGACATCTGAGAAAATAAGAGATTCCATGATTTTCCTGAACCTTTTGAGCTCAATTAGAAAAACAAAAGTAGTAGATAGGGCAGGTGAGCTAAATTAGTATATAAATTATTTAATACCAAAGTCACATACTCGAAAAAACAATTTGCACCCAAGGTTCATGAAGATTGGGATTCACAAACAAGAGTGATTTTTTTGTATTTGTTTAATCATCATATTTATGATAAAGAAAGGTAATATATATTCAAAAGTATAACTTCACGCATGATTATTATATATAAGGGGGAAAAAGAAAGTGATAGCCTCACGCATTTGACATGCATTTAGATTTTGATAATCTTATCATTAAATGCGATCCACCATATCTTTATTTTAACACCAATTATTCATCATCCATATTACTAAAAAGGTGCCCTTTCACTATCACCATACCTCACTTGCAGCCTCCCGAAAGTGACCAAATTGACCTCAATAGTTTTCTACTAAATTGTTATAAGCACTCAACATAGGACTAGAAATTTAAAGTTTTAAGAACTATGAAGTTCTTAGCTGATTTTCTGGCCTGTTATGGTGGTTCTGTTAGAGATAGTAATAGTCCCAAAACTGAGGTATGTTCTCTTGTTCAAGTAACATGCCTAGAGGTAGATACCACCAGGGCTCGAAAATTAGCTCGTACAAATTCATCATCAAAGGGATTATGGCAGCCATCTCTATACACCATCTCTGAAAATGATACCATCAAAGCACAAGAAGGGATCAAAGCCAGCACCAAGAAGATGAAAATTTATAGACGACCAAAAACCAATTCTCAAGCTTATGGTTATTACAATGATCTGAGGTAAGAAATGATTTTACGTTAACAAGAATTTCTTAATGCTTGAATCAGAGGCGATTCTAGGGGCGAGTTTTATGAGTTCAATTGAACTCATTGCTTATGACTCAAATTATGTGAAAAAATAATTTATACACACATACATATTATAAGATCACAATTATTCAGTACTGCTGATTCTAAACTTTAATGAAATTAATGGTTCTTATTCTGTGTCGTTGTAGGGTACAAGCTCAGTTTCAGGCAAGTATGATGACACTATCGGCGGTAACCTTCGTTTTTTAGTTGCTCTCTCTATTCATGTCTTTTGACAAGTTCGTGTGGAACCATATCATGCATCAATGAATGAACCATCTATTTAATTGTCCTTCAGTTTATGATGGAACAATTATTACTACTATTATTATTGTAATTATCTGATATAAAACCAGAGGAGCAATTACATAACCAGAGTTCCAACATAATGCAAGATCAGCCATTGATGAGGAGATTTAGTCGAAAGCCAACAAAATTATGAGTTGATGTCAATCAAATGCTCCCTAATGCATGCATAGTGATAATAAGTACCACTTAGATATGGCATGCTGTCGAAGGCTTCGTCCATTTACCAGGGCAATATGAACATCGACAGTAAAACAAGTTCGTAGTTCGTACTATTTTTTTAATCTAAAATTCAGTAAATAATGGACCAACAATGTTGTCATCTTATCACTAAAACGAACAAGTACATACTGCATGTACAGTGTGCATTTGTAACCACAAGAACCTAAAGGCAAATTATACAGTAGCTAATTTCATAGTCTTTAAACATCATGAGAATGTGATTTGAGTGATGGTTATACTGCTAGAAACATTGGCGGAAGCTCATTTCACAGAGTGTTTCTAAACTAGACCATCAATCGGATAACAGACAGCATTCGCCATGAAATGTCAAACACCTCCAAAGTATACATCATTTTGTTTTGCCATCAGGCTTCAATCAGAAATTCATTCTGAGCAACAAATCATCTATAAAGGGAACAAACATCATCCCAGATAATTATTATCAAACTAAAAAGATATAAAAGAAAAAGAAAAAAGAAAAAAAAAAAGATGACCGGATTTCTCAAGGTTGAAGGTGTTAGGTCTAAATGGTGAAGAATCAGGTTCTAGATTTTCAGCAGCAAGATCATAAAATTTTGTCGCTAGCCTATAGCACGGATAACAATTACTACTCCCATCTTGGTGTTCCTTCTGCAAACAAAACTCTGTTGCAGCCGATAAAGCAATTAGCAATGATAAGACATTTTTCATTTGCTAATCCCCCGGAGCTTAGTACCCGTTAATCTGAGGCCTCTGTGGAGGGCCTGTCAATCGAGAAAAAGGGATTTGACCCCGATTAGGAAGGCTTTTCTGACCAGAAAAACGATCAGTTGTTGCTGGATCAGAGACCGATTTTGAGAAGGCTGCAGCCAGCTCAACAGCAGAGGCTGCTTTTCCATATCGCACACCAGGAGCATCAGCAGAAGCAGGTCTTGGTGGTTCAACAGGCTTGCGCCATGTTTCTGGTGAGGGCGGCCTCTCCTGTGCATGTTGCTGCGGTTGATGGTGGTGGTGGTGCCTTTCAGTCTCCTTGTTGTTCCTCCAGTTCTCACTTCTCCAATTCCTCCTCTGCCCATCTCCTTTCTCGACATCTATCCTGTGATCTCGCCTATCTGCGTTCTTCGCCATCCTGTGGTCAATGGGAATACTCTCTGCTTTCTCATTGTGCCTGGTCGCATGCATAACTGTCTCTGCTTTGCCAGCATATTGTTTGCCCCTTCAGACAATTACCACTTAGTTTGTCAAACGAGGAAACTTGTGAGTCATAAAAAGAGATTGCAAAATCAACTCATTTACTACCTTGGATGAGGTTGATGAAGGTCATGATTATGTGTAACATCATCAATCCCGCGATTCTGCAGAACCTGGTGGCGACCACCAATAATTGAACATTAGGGTTAACAGAAGAGAGAGAACTTCACACATTAGGGAACGAGAAATTGAAAGAGGGCAGTACAATCTTTAATTTTTTTAAAAGGTGATTCTCATCAAGCAAGTCCAAAAGACATTTGAGGTGCAAAATGAACAAATTATGTTTCTTTTCAACAAAAAAATAAGAAACAATAAATTTTGGCAAATATTACTTTCTTCTGCATACACAAGATTAATAACTTACCATTTCACGTGGACGAGCACCACCAAATAATGGTTTCCTGTGTCAACAAATCGTAAGCACAAAACAATGTCAGCTTTACCTAGAACAGATGTCCTCTATCACATCATAAAGCAAGGCCAGCAGATACTGCCAAGGAATGGAAAGAAGAGCGGAAGATAAAGTAGAGGCAAAGTGACATAGACAGGTCTTTTATTAAGCTAGATAATCACAAAGAAAGACTAACCGCTGATTCACAGCAAAAAACAGATGATAACATTTATAAACCACAACTGGAGACAACAAGCTGCTGATTTTCCTTCAAATTTGAGAAGCTTAAAGAACACAAAAGTCTGAGTACATTACTTCTAAGTCATGCCAAAGCAGATCATCATCCTATGAATATCTATCTAATTCAATATATCATGAGAAAAGAAAGAGATAGCATGCTAGTGATTGATGCATGAGTGGTCTTGGACAGTTCATTCATCTACCGAGTGAATCAATTTTTCATATGACAACTTGATCACAAAATGATCCAACAATTATTCAGGAAGAGTAATGCTTGCAAGTATGCTTCACAATTTCCTATTCTAGCCAAAGAAATAAAGGAAATATCTAGCATTTTACTTGATCAAACATGAGCAATCCATTGTACATCATAAAACTGACTTAGTTTGCATATCAGTAAAATCTGCTTTGAAAAGATGGAGATTACAATGAAAATAGAGAAGAGGACCAAATATTAATTGTGAGATCTCACACAGAGAAAAGACAGGTAAAACTTCTAATTTTCTAAAGCAGAATAACTAAAGACCACCTTAAACTTGACACGTTTTATTTAGATCTCTCTAAACTCTCATTAGTCTTAATTATTCCCCTGAACTTGGCTATTTGGTAGCCTTACCCCCTAGATACTGATGCCGCAACGAGACTGGCTACACTCTCTTTTAGGCATGTGGGGATGAAAAAATTTGAAAAAATCAACTTCTAACTATTTGTCTCAATTGTATATTTCTTTTTTCTTTTTTTTTTTCAGGTCAACATAAAGAAGAAAAAAAACTTGGCTTGAACTCCATCGTTTTAGCCAAATAAAACTAATTTTATTAAAAATAATGAAGTAACAATTGTGTTTTTCTTCTTTAGATGCAATAACTATTTATTTTAATAATGTCTTTTATTTTCAGGCCAAAATCAACTAAAAAGATTTATTAGTCACATAAAGAAAGATTAAACCAAAATAATGGAGTTGCAATTGTGCACTTTTTTATTTCTTGTTTAGATGCAATGACTATTTATTTCAACTGTTAATTTTTAATTTTTCGGCCAAATATATTTTTAAAAAAAACAAAAAACTTGGTTAGAACTCCTTTATTTTTGTAAAATAAAAGGTTTGAGCTGAATAATGAAGTTTCAACTACATAATTCTTATTACATCTTATTTAGATGTAACAAATATATTTCAAAAGTGTATTTTTTTCTTTTCGGGAAAAATCTGTAGGAAACAAAATTGGCTAATTTTTCATTACTTTTAGCAAAATTGATTTTTTTTTGCCTAAAAGTGGAGTTCTAGCGAAGTTTTTTACTAATTTTACCCGGAAAAAAATATAAAATATAATTAATTGAAAGTAAAAAGTAAAATTTTAAAAATGCCATGTGCCACCAGGTGTATCGCACTCTCTTAGGATGAGATGGTGCTGGGGGTTAAAGGCTATCAAATAGCTAAGTTTAAGGGGGAGTAATTAAGACTGCTTACAGTTTAGGGGCTCTGAATAAAACGCACCAAGTTTAGGGGGGTCTTTAGGTATTCTGAAAATTTTCTAAGGAAAGATGCCCCAAATATCATCATTATTTAGTTATCAAAGCTAAGTTATTGCTTAGATCCGTGAATCAACTACTAGTCCCACACTTCTCCCCAACAGGAAAAAGGAACAGAAAACAAAACAGCGGCCAGTTTGCTATTTAAAAAGGAAAGCCATACTAAGTTAAGATTTTTAATTTATTTTTTTTTTGGAAAAAAGAGCTTCCCATTGTACCATAATAGGAACTATAATAATCAAAAGGAATTAACTTCTTCTGACTCGGCTCTCATCATTTCCCCAAGCCTAGTCCACCAACTCTTATTATTCTTCCTCTAGATCACCACAATCAACAACTCCCGAAGGCTTTATAACAGTCAGCATAGTTTATTTATACTGTTTTTCAGACAAACCTTCTAATACACTTATCGAGGAAGATGCAGATGGAACAAAAAAGTGAAGTCACAGAGGGTTTGCACAGACAAATCACTTGGTAATACAGCTACTACTATGCCTCAATACCAAGCTAGTTTGGATCGCTGTCGGAACTCTCACTGACCATATTGCTCCATTTCTAATGAACCCTCACAATACAGAACCTCTTGGTAAGTTGGTTTTGCAGCAGGGAGGAAATGCTTGACATATCTTTAGAACTTCATTCCTGAAATAGAACAATATTCTAACACTACTAACCATCTCCACAAAAAGGTCCTGGTAAGCAAATTTTATCTTTTCATAATACTTCCAAGTTAACAAAGATAGACCCAAGCCATGGAATTGAAGCAATTAACAGATGAAGGGGGAGAGCAAAAATATTAGGTATACCTTTTATTTTCAGTGTTTCCCTCTGATTGTTCAAGAAGCTGTGACCGAGGCTTCAAGTTCAATTTTGGGCGTTCAATTGCTTGATTGCTTCTTTCAGGTTCGACAATCCCATTCTTGATAGGATCTATGCTGGGGTATGCATCGGCCGATTTTTCAATACGAAAAGGATTACTAGGATGCTGGTTGACCTACAGTAAGAGAACAAAATGAGATTCTTGTAAATAGATAAACCCTCCACAGAGAGCAATGTCACAAACCTGCTTATAATCTATGGACTGCTCAAGATTCTCCAATGGTTTGGATCTTGGTAGCAACTTTAATTTGGGCCGCTCGGATGGTTCAGATGATGCAGGTGACTGCATCTCATATCCTCCAGAGCTCACAACATTATGGGGCCGTTGAAACCCAGTAACATTAGCAGAAGTTTTTCTCTCATTTGCGTCTGTAACTAAAGGGGACCTGGCTTTTTCTCGTGTTGGTAACTCTTTGTTAAAACCATGAACCCTGTCTGCAAGGGCAAGATTTCTTTCAGCATGAACCGCTAGCACCGGATCATTATATTCGGGTCCTCCCACGACATCCGGCATGTTGTAGACATTATCGGTGACTGTATTACTTCCATGGTAATAAAATTCTTTCTCTGTGTCTTGATGTTTAATGACCTCAACATCCATTTGAGAATGAATCTGCTGCTTTGAATGCCACCTGCCAGATGTAACCTTCTCAAGGGCACTGGCATGGGCTAATTTTGACTCAGCATCAGGAGCAGACCATGGAGCTGAAACTGATTCCTTTGCACTTGCCACCTCCTTCCTTAGGCCCCATGCATTTGGGTATGACCCAGTAACAACTTGAGCACTACTTGCAGACACATTCAGAGAACTTGCGCTCCTTCCACTACCACCAACAGAACTTTTAGTACTCCCTCCCATACTAGGTGTTTCATTGAACCAAGCCCCATGTGTACCACTTGCCGCACCTCTAAGATTTTGAGACGGAGAAGCTGATACTTGCCCGCTACCTACCATCCCAGTGACAGAGTATTCTGCCTTAGGTTCCACACGACTTGGAAATGCACGGATACTCTCATCACTAACAGTTCGACGAGGTCCAGATGATCCATCCAATGGCTTCCTTTCATCCTCATCAAAATTACGGCCAATTGGTGCATTATGACTCAAGAAAGGAGTCTTCTCATCAAAGTTTCTGGTTGCACCAGCTGATCCCGGACGTAAACGATGCTCTGGCCTTCCCATGGAGTTTCCCCATGATGCTTGGCGATCAAAACCACTACGATCTGATGGCCTAACCATTCTACCAACCAGAAGGAAAACATTCAAATATCAGTATCAGGAATTTTCTACCCAAAAGAGTGAATAATACAAATATATACACAAACTTCAGTAACTGCATTCAGTTTTTTCTTCATACGGTTACACAATAGTACTGGAATGAAATGAGTCCAAAGAGAGTTGGGAATGGAATAGAAGATCCATAAAGCAGCTCAACTAGTTTGAAATTGAGACATTATTGATTGAAGGTTCTACAATAGCATCCACGTTTGATGATCTTATTATGTTTAGTGTTAAAAATGTTCCAAACACTTTCCAAAAGGTGACAAGTCACTAAGTTTATATATATCAAGGGAACAGCCATTTGGACGTTTCCTAGAAGAAGAATGGTGTGCAAGTCATTTGTTATTGCAGCTTGTGCAAACACTTAAAACAATCGAGTAAAAGGTAATTCAAGATTTTATGCCCCCACTAAACTTCCAAAACTTCCAGATTCCCAAAATCAATAGGGATCTCCTATACCCAGATCTACAAAGCCAAATTGAATCAATCTCAAATTATGAACAGTAAAAAAAATCATATGTATTGAAACGCCAGATCACGGATACTGGCAGATAAACTTTTCGTGTTTAAGTTCAAGAATTTACAAATCCAGCAATTTTCTGACCTCGATTTATGGAAAGCAAACAGCTAAGCCACAAATCAGTTAAACAGGAAAATAGGTCATTCTAGCAGAAAATAGCAATGTTTCTCCATTCCATCATTAGAAAGATCACAACTTCCATTAACCAAACATCAAGAAATAGGTCAGTTAAGTTTCAATTGACGAAAAAGAAGAATCTCCAACTTCTCAATTCACACAAAAATCGAAACCCATTGCATAAATCTCAATAAAAAGTCAAGCTCATAGAGAAAGAAGAAACACGACGGAGGTAAAAAGGGAAACTCACACGCCAGGGGCAGACGGTAGGGGAAGATCTGAAGGAATAGAACCACCATGGAAGTCTTTCAGAGTCATGGTTGCTTTCTTCTTTGCCATTCCTACGCACCCTTATACGTATATCTATGTGTCAATATCTATATCTATATCTATATCTATATCTTGAATCGCAAATCTCTTCTTTCTCTGTCAAGAAAGATCAGTTTTTTTTTTCTTTTCTCACTGAACAGAAGGGATATCTCAGACAGAGAAAGAGAGAGGAGAAGGGAGAGAGGACGAATCTGGATTCGGGTCTTGCTTGTAAAGAGGGTCACGGGACCAAATCTAGCCTGAGCTCCAAGTGTAGTTAATCTTTACCCTACTCTTTCCTCTCTAGTTTCCCTTTTTGTGTCTGTGTTCATTGCATCGAACACTTGTCATCTTCTATTGTTATATATCTCAAATATATGCCCTCTAAAAGGGAAAAATGCAAATTGTATCCCAAGTTTACATCCCTAGATGTTTGACATTGTTCCCTTTTTTATATTACTTAAAACAATTTCAAGAATTTCAATTATTCAAACTATTTAAATTTTAAAGTTTCTTCTAATATAATATCATATAAGTTAAATTAATATCTTGTTTTGTGTTCAATCATAGCATTCACATATAATGAGACTCAGAGAATGTTATCAATTTAAAACTTTTAAAATAGAATCATTCAAGAAAGGTCCGTTTGGTTTTGTAT